>CAUYON010048460.1:0-17159 GCA_963573935.1 Arctocebus calabarensis
ATGGATATGGTAGAGCTGAGGGAACTGAAGCAGTCAATTGGGGAACTTGAAGATGCAATAGAAAGTATCAACAACAGATTAGACCAGGCAGAAGAAAGAATCTCAGAGGTAGAGGACAAAGCTCTTGAGATAACTCAGATAGTTAAAGAGGCAGAAAATAAGAGAGATAAAGCAGAACGTTCGCTGACAGAATTATGGGACTCTATGAAGCGTTCAAACACACGAGTTATAGATATCCCAGAAGGGGAAGAAGAATGCCCCAGGGGAATGGAAGCCATACTAGAGGATATTATAAATGAAAATTTCCCAAATATCACCAAAGATTCTGACACTCTCCTTTCAGAGGGATAACAGACACCAGGTCACCTCAACTCTAACCAAGCTTCCTCAAGACACATAGTGATGAACCTGTCCAAAGTCAAGACAAAAGAAAAGATTCTTCAAGCTGCCAGGAGTAAGTGCCAGTTGACCTACAGGGAAAAATCTATCAGGGTAACTGCAGACTTCTCTAATGAAACTTTCCAAGCAAGAAGACAATGGTCATCTACCTTTAATCTACTAAAACAGAACAATCTCTAGCCCAGAATTCTATATACTGCTAAGCTAAGTTTTATAGTTGATGGAGAAATCAAATCACTTACTGATATACAAACATTGAGGAAATTTGACACAACAAGACCAGCTCTACAGGAAATGATCTAACCTGTTCTCCACACTCACCATCACAATGGATCAACAGCAAAATAAGAATTCAGAAATTAAAAGACAGAGCCTAACTTCGACACTGATGAAAAAAATAAAACTAAGCAATGGACTCTCACAAAAGAAGATGAATAGAACACTACAACACTTATCAATTATCTCAATAAATGTTAATGGCTTAAATTCTCCACTGAAGAGGCATAGATTGGCTGATTGGATTAAAAAACACAAGCCATCCATTTGTTGTCTGCAGGAAACACACCTAGCCTCAAAATACAAATTAAATATCTGAGTCAAGGGTTGGAACACAATTTTTCAGGCAAATGGAATTCAGAAGAAAAGAGGAGTTGCAATCTTATTTTCAGATACATGTGGATTTAAAGCAACTAAAGTCAAAAAAAGACAAAGATGGTCACTTTATATTGGTCAAGGGAAGAATACAGCAAGATATTTCAATACTAAATATTTATGCACCCAATTTAAATGCTCCCAGAATCTTGAAACAGACCTTACTCAGTCTGAGCAATATGGTATCCTATAATACCATAATAACAGGGGATTTTAATACTCCTCTTACAGAAAGATCCTCTAAACACAAATTAAACAAAGATATAAGGGACTTAAATGAGACACTGGAACAACTGGGCTTGACAGATGCATATAGAATACTCCATCCCAAAGATAAAGAATATACATTCTTCTCTTTGGCCCATGGAACATTCTCCAAAATTGATCATATCCTAGGACACAAGACAACCCTCAATAGAATCAAAAGAATTGAAATTTTACCTTGTATTTTCTCAGACCACAAGGCACTAATGGTGGAACTCAACTCCAACAAAAACGTTCAACACCACACAAAAGAGTGGAAATTAAATAACCTTCTGTTGAATGACAGTTGGGTGCAGTAAGAAATAAAACGGGAAATCATTAACTTCCTTGAGCATAACAACAATGAAGACACAAGCTACCAAAACCTGTGGGATACTGCAAAAGCAGTTCTAAGAGGAAAATGTATTGCTTTAGATGCTTACATTTAAAAAACAGACAGAGAGCGCATCAACAAACTCACAAACCATCTTATGGAATTGGAAAAAGAAAAACAATCTAAGCCTAAACCTAGCAGAAGAAAAGAAATATCTAAAATTAAATCAGAGATCAATGAAACTGAAAACAAATGAATCATTCAGAAAATTAATGAAACAAGGAGTTGATTTTTTGAAAAAATAAAATAGATAAACCTTTGGCCAGACTAATTAGAAATAGAAAAGGAAAATCTCTAGTAACCTCAATCAGAAATGATAAAGGGGAAATTACAACTGATGCCACAGAGATACAAGAGATCATCTGTGAATATTACGAGAAACTCTATGCCCAGATATTTGACAATGTGAAGGAAATGGATCAATGTTTAGAATCACACCCTCTCCCTAGACTTATCCAGGAAGAAATAGAGCTCCTGAATTTCAAGACCAATTTCAAGAACTGAGATTGCAGTAACAATCAAAAATCTTCCAACAAAAAAATGCCCTGATCTGGATGGCTTCACGCCAGAATTCTATCAAACCTTCAAGGAAGAGCTTATTTCCATACTGCAGAAATTATTCCAAACAATTGAGGAGGAAGGAATCTTCCCCAACACGTTCTATGAAGCAAACATCACCCAAATACCAAAACCAGGAAAAGACCCAACTAAAAAGGAGAATTTCAGACCAATTTCACTCATGAATATAGATGCTAAAGTTCTCAACAAAATCCTAGCCAATAGATTACAGCTTATCATTAAAAAAGTCATACATCATGATCAAGTAGGTTTCATCCCAGGGATGCAAGGCTGGTTTAACATATGCAAGTCTATAAACATTATCCATCATATTAACAGAAGCAAAAACAAAGATCATATGATCCTCTCAATAGATGCAGAAAAAGCATTCAATAAAATCCAGCATCCTTTTCTAATTAGAACACTGAAGAATGTAGGCATAGGTAGCATATTTCTGAAACTGATCAAACCTATCTATGACAAACCCATAGCTAATATTTTACTGAATGGAGTAAAACTGAAAATTTTTCCTCTTACAACTGGAACCAGACAAGGTTGTCCTCTGTCACCATTACTATTCAACCTAGTGCTGGAAGTACTAGCGAATACAATTAGGTAATACAAGGAAATAAAGGGCATCCAAATGGGAGCAGAGGAGGTTAAACTCTCCCTCTTTGCTGATGACATGATCTTATACTTAGATAACCCCAAAGACTCAACCCCAAGACTCCTGGAAGTCATCAGAAAATACAGTAATGTCTCAGGATATAAAGTCAATATCCACAAGTCAGTAGCCTTTGCATATGGCAATAACAGTCAAGATGAGAGGCTAATTAAGGACACAATTCCCTTCACCATAGCTTCAAAGAAAATGAAATACTTAGGTATATACCTAATAAAGGAGGTGAAGGATCTCTACAAAGAAAATTATGAAATCCTAAGAAAGGAAACAGTAGAGGATATTAACAAATGGAAGAACATACCACACTCATGGCTGGGAAGAATCAACATTGTTAAAATGTCTATACTTCCCATAGCAATCTACCTTTTTAACGCCATCTCTATTAAGATACCAACATCGTACTTTCCAGATTTGGAAAAAATGATTCTGCTTTTTATATGGAACCAGAAAAAAACCCCATGTAGCTAAGGCAGTTCTTAGTAATAAAAACAAAGCTGGGGGCATCACCATACCAGATTTTAGGCTGTACTATAAAGCCATAGTGGTCAAGATGGCATGGTACTGGCACAGAAATAGAGACATAGACATTTGGAATGGAATAGAAAACCAGGAAATGAAACTAACATCTTATAATCACCTAATCTTCGATATACCAATCAAGAACATACCTTGGGGGAAAGATTCCCTATTCAATAAATGGTGCTGGGAGAACTGGATCTCCACATGTAAAAGATTGAAACTTGACCCTCACCTTTCTCCACTCACAAAAATTGGTTCAAGATGTATAAAAGACTTAAATTTAATGCATGACACAATAAAAATCCTGAAAGAAAGCATAGGAAAAACATTGGAAGATATCGGCCTGGGGAAAGACTTCATGAAGAAGACTGCCATGGCAATTGCAACAACAACAAAAATAAGCAAATGGGACTTAATTAAACTCAAAAGCTTGTGTACAGCTAAGGAGACAACAACCAAAGCAAATAGACAACCTACCCAAAGGGAAAGTATATTTGCATATTTTGAATCAGACAAAAGCTTGATAACTAGGATTTATAGAGAACTCAAATTAATCCACATGAAAATAGTCAACAATCCTGTATATCAATGGGCAAGAGACATGAATAGAACCTTCTCTAAAGAAGATAGATGGATGGCTAACAAACATATGAAAAATGCTCATCATCCCTAATTATTAGAGAAATGCAAATCAAAACCTGAAATACCATCTTAGAGAAATGCAAATCAAAACCTGAGATACCATCTAACTCCCGTGAGAATGGCCTACATCACAAAATATCAAAACTGCAGATGCTGGCGTGGATGTGGAGAGAAGGGAACACTTTTACAGTGCTGGTGGGACTGCAAACTGATACAACCTTTTTGTAAGGAAGTGTAGAGAACTCTCAATGAACTCAAGCTAGACCTCCCATTTGATCCTGCCATCCCATTACTGGACATCTCCCCACATGGAAAAAAAAAATACTTTCATAATAAGGACACTTACACTGGACTGTTTATTGCAGCTCAATTTACAATCCCCAAAATATGGAAATAGCCTAAATGCCCACCAACTCAGGAATGGATTAACAAGCTGTGGTATGTACAAGATGGAATACTATTCAGCCATTAAAAAATGGAGACTTCTACACAGAGAAGGAAAATTGATGCAGGAAATTTGGCGCCCTAGCCAGCTCAGCAGAGCTGGTGGACTTGCCGCCTCCTCTGGTGGTGTCTGTGCTGCAGCAGCCAGCTGAAGAACCAGTGGGATGGATGACAGGCAAGGAGGGGGACCTCCAACCCCAACCAGAGGCTCCAATAGCCAAAAAGCCTGGACAATTGTTGAAGAGACACCTGTGCCTTGGTGACTCCTTCACTTTACACTTAGGACTAAATGTGGAACCCCCATTTCCTATGCCTAGGTCAATTTCATGAGAATTTCCTAGGTCTCAATCGCATGTATGGACTGTGTCCATTCATTGATACATTCATTCACTTTGCCCGGTGGAACGGACTGTGTTCATTCATTCCTGGCCAAGGAACCCATACATCTATATATACCCCAAGACTAAAAGCCTAAAGGGGGAGATAGGAAAAGACTGGGAGAGAAACAGTGAGAGATTTTCTTTCCCTACTTGAGTTCTCTCTCTCTACCAGGAGTTTTAGTGTTTTCTGTAAATAAATTCTGTCTTACCATTGGAAAAAAAAAAAAAAGAAAGAAAGAAAAGGCTATGTTAAATAGTTTGATGAAAACATTTCAGATTGTATAAGAAACTAGGATATTGTACCCCTTGATTGCATTAATGTACTAAGCTGTGATTTAATTAAAAAATTAAATTAATTTAAAAAAATGGAGACTTTACAGCCTTTGTACTAACCTGGATGCAAGTGGAACACATTATTCTTAGTAAAGTATCACAAGAATGGAGAAGCATGAATCCCATGTACTCAATTTTGATATGAGGACAATTAATGACAATTAATGACACAGTGGGGGTGAGGTAAGGGGAGAGCAGAGAGAGAAAGAATAAGGGAGGTTGGGGAAAGGAAGAGCAGAGAGAGGGAAGGAGTGAAGGGGGTGGGGTCTTGGTGTGTGCCACACCTTTTGGGGTCAAAACACGATTATAAGAGGGACGGTACCTAACAAATGCTATCAGTGTAAGCTGGTTTCTTGTACCCTCAATGAAGCCCCAACAATAATTAAAAAAAAAAAAAGGTATTATATGCAAGCCTAAATTAGATAGAATGACAAAATGATATTTGCAAAGCCTACTATGTAGGTGATTATGCTGTCTATGGTTTCTTATATGCAGGTAGAAGTGGAGGTATAATGATTATTGATAAAAACACAGACATGGCTTCTATGTGCTACTTATCATGAGGGTTTGGAAAACTTTTTAACACTTTCAATAGCATTCTATAGTTTTATAAATATCAGCGTCCCCAAAACCATACCATTTATACTATATAGTATTTCAATTACAGTCATTTAGCTTATAGAATAACTCAATTGAAAGTGTACAGAGAGAGAGTTGTAATTTTTAGGAGTGAAGGAGTTACAAGGGCGAATGAGAAAGTACTATGTGAGCGAAATGTCTGAACTCTGAATACTAAAAGAGGGACGGTTTGACCTGTGAAACACCTTTTCCATGGGTTTGTGTTCCCAGGAGAAAAATCTTGTCTATAAAACAGTAGTTATCCTGGAGAGATGATGCCATAAAATGAAGAAATAAAACTTAACTTATAAATATTAATGCATGTTTTCCCCCCATGGAGCCATTCTCTTAAGATTTTTAGATCCCTGTATCGATTAGAAAAAATATATCCCAAACTATGGCATCATAAGGAAGATACGCACATAACATTTCCCTTGAACTTCTGAGATACTGGGTATTATAGCTCAATAAACATTTCTCCAAATAAAGATGACAATATAATTACATTATACATTTGTATAAAAGTACTTTTTCAATTATGAAATATAATTCAACCTTTAAGAAGGTCTTGATAATCAGGGATGTATGAAACATTCATAAAGGTCCTGATCGCAGAAAAAAGAAAACTTTTCAATTAATACTCAACCTGAAACCATACTGAAACTAAAGAAGGAAATTCTATTTTTAAGTAAGAACTACTTCTTAATCAGTGTGCTGTTGAAATACACGTATCTCACATTCATCTTCAGGGGTAACAAAACATAAATGTTTACTTTATACGTATTCACATCTAGACATAAATGGCCTTATGTTTTATTTAGGTTTACTGTGGATGTTTTATGTAAGAATAATAGACTGATGGGAGCGGGTCAAATGGGAAGTAGGAAGACCAGGTATTTGTCATTTATTAATTTTAAGTTTTGTATTTTACTGTAATTGGATTTTGGTTTTATAACTATATATAAGATGTTTGAATATGAAGCCTGTAATTACTGGCAGTGATGCAGAGTATTTAGGGACACAGATCCCAGAGACAGCCATGATCACTATCAGCATGATCTTGTTCAAGTTACTTCTCCTGTCTGTTCCTCAATGTTTTCATATGTAAAATGGGAAAATAATAGCACTCAATTCAGAAGGCTTTTATCAGGACTAAATGTATTACCACTTATAAAGATCTTAAAACAGTCTGAGACATGATAGGTACAATGAAAATACATGTTGTGTTATTTTGGGGTTGGTATATATTTGAGTAATACTATGAAAATACAATTAAAATTAACATAGGAAAGAGGATAAAAATCATTTTCCTTCAGAGGATCCATACATTATTGACTTTAGAAAACAGTGTTTGAAAGCATACCAGAGTTATAAAGCTCAGACAGTTAGTGTTGAAATGTTTATAGGTATAGCATCCAGGCACTACAAAATTGTCTGTGACCAAAATAAATAATGTTAGTACAATTCTGTGAATCATATTTTATTTTAATTTAATCTGAAAATTAAAAATGCAAACATGATATATATGTGTGTGTATTTATATATTTGTATGTATAGTAACTATTATCTACAAAGCTACTCCATTAACAGGAATTATTCCCCATTTTTTTAAGTGGGGTGGATATATTCTGCTTTCTGTCCTGCATGTATACCTTTTGGCAACTTCTTTTCTGCCCATACAGTGCTATTAGAAATATAGGTCAATATTTCAGTAAAATATTTTGAATATATATATATATATATAGCAAAATATTGAATTCTCCTGGCCAATGAATAGGAGAGTATTCAAGAAAAGCTGATAGAGTTTCCTCAAGAAATTGGAAATATGGAAACTAGTTTTTCCAAAGACTTTTCTCTCAGGTCCATGGCAGTAAGGCAAATTAAAAAAGGCCTGGACAGAGTCTGTCCAAAAATTAAGTCAAATAATCCCAACCTGAGCTAGAAAAAACTAAGAGAGTCCTCATAAATGCCTTTTAATTATAAACCAATTGATAGGATGGGTTAAAAATTAGGTTGTGTGCTACATGAAATTTAAGTTTTTAATCTAGAATAATGATTTTAATCACAAGAGAGATTCTTACTATAATAATATCTATTAAATTTGTCACACATAAACATAACTCAGCATTTAACCTTTCACCACTTGCCCTATTTATGTAAAATTACATCATTTTAAAGAGGAACAAACACAATTTGTATATTATTCTACTTTTTCTATAAAAATTCTTAAGTTCACATTCAAGTCAGGGATGGTTTCTAATTTATTATTCAAAAATGAAATAAATAGAAAAGAAAAATATCTGTTTCTATATGATACTTAGTATATTAGTCAAAATCAAATATAGCATTTAATACACAAATAACAAATAAGTACTAAATATTTACATAGTGTTGGCTAATGATCATTTTTAAAAACCCAAAGAGCTACAATGCCAGTCTTTTCAAAAGTCTATGTACGGTATAGAAGAAAAACAGAAAGAAAGAAAATATATAGCATTTATTTACAAACAGGGGCTATTAGGGATGTTAATTTATTTTACTATAGTAATAATTTTATAATATGTATATACTCATATGTCATAATATCATGTGGTATACTTTAAATATATATAATTTTTTTTAAAAGTGTTTTTCCTGGAATTACCTCATTTGAGCCTCACACAAAACATTCAAGAAAGTGACCTCATCTTTTTTGAGAAAAAATTTTTTAAAAAGCCAAGAGAGATTAAGTACTTTATCCAAGTAAAACAACTAGTAACTAAAAGATGTGAAATCCAGTCCCAGTCCAAATAATTCCCAATCTCTACATTAACACGGTCAGCAAGTTTGCATCGCCATAAAGAGGAAGCCATGACCAAAACATAAAAACATGAAACAATTTATGAACTAGTGAAGTTATCACCATATTAACTATAAAGACAATGAAGTTAAGAAGGCATTACAGTGGGGGGTGAATGCAGCAGGCAAGTGTGATCAGAATTAACATCATGGATAAAAAAGAAGAATATGAACTTGTCCTAAAGGATACATAAAATGTGAATAGGCATGGATAAAGTTCATACAATGGTAAGGGGCATTCTGGAAGAAGCATGGGTTGGGTGAGAGGAGAAAAGCTTCAGAGAACCAGTGGGGTTTAGGGAGGTATGGAGAAAAGGAGGATGTCAATTTATAAAGGAAACGTGAAAGTCAGGCAGAGAAGTTTAGTCTTAAAGGAATTTTATTGGCTTATGAAAACATAAGTATTATAGCTGGGATGTGCCTGGTCATGAACAAGATATCCACCGATGTCTGTTAGAAAAAAAGATACAGTGAACCAAGAGAAAGGGACACAAGATTGTGTCACATACGCAAAAGAGAATGAGAGGTTGAATCTGATGAAATTTTGTTTTCTACTTTTAAAGCAGGAAATTCTACCTACTTGGCAATAATGATTATTGGAAAAGAAGAGGTTAAGAGAAAAAAGCACTGATTTATGTGTTAGATTACTAAAGAATATAATTTTAGTCTACAAGAATGTTTTTTTTTTTAAAAGACAGTCTCACTTTATCGCCCTCGGTAGAGTGCTGTGGCATCACACAGCTCATAGCAACCTCCAACTCCTGGGCTTAGGCGATTCTCTTGCCTCAGCCTCCTGAGTAGCTGGGACTACAGGCACCTGCCACAACACCCGGCTATTTTTCTGTTTTGCAGTTTGGCCGAGGCTGGGTTTGAACTCGCCACCTTTGGTATATGGGGCCAGCGCCCTACTCAATGAGCCACAGGTGTTGAAATAGTTAAATAGTTTACAAAAGTGACAGAAAAATCTTAAACTCCCTCTGAGACTAAGAAACGTCTTTGCTTCCGCCCTAGAGCTACCTGGGGCTTAATGAACCATTAAGTACAAAGGAAAGCTTTTAAAAGATCTGTTGAATAGGAATTATAATTGACTAAGTAATTGTGTTAAATCAAAATCATCGAAAATAAGAATGTTTATGATATTATTTTAGTTTAATTCTTGGCAAGGCAGAGAACTATTTAAAGAGGTATCAAAAGCTAATTGATCTACTTTATCATTTTATTAATCCAAATCCTCTGAGAAGCAGACACTTAATGGGATTAAAATCAGGAGGAAGCTGGAAAAGCCTGGGAGAACCATCAGATCATGATGAAATTATGATCCTGAGTGAAGTAGAGAAATAAGGAAGGTTGAGTGAAAACTTCCCAGACTGTTGTGCAGTTTAAGCAAAATGAGGCAGTCAATGGGTAGTCCCAAGGCAAAGATTGTGGGGAACAGGCTGTGGGTGGCAGAGCCCCCACCGCCTGGGAAGTGCTCGGGGGAGTGACCTCCAAGCACTTCTCCTCCTCCAACAATATTCTTTCTACTTGTCAGAAGTCACATAGCCCTTGCATACTCGTTATCGGCAAGTACAGTTTTCCCTCTCTGCGGTTGATCTCTACCTCTTGTGTTAAGATGTATGCAAGCTTGTTAAGACTGGATACATAAAGCCATGGTTCAGGTGCTGGCTGCAGCCATCAGCTGCATCAGCCCTCCTGACCCCATCCCATCTCTCCTCTCACCTCATGAGTGTTTTGTTCCCATGTGTGTCCCTGTTCTCCATTTCCCACCTTTCCACTCAGGACAACTCTCCCTCCTTGTGATGGTTTGTGAGAGATCTCTCTCTCATGATGGCTTGGAGAGAAGATAACTGTCAGAGGCATCAGGCATCTCCCGGAACGGGCTTGCGTGAGTGTCCTGGATACACTTAGTCATTGGCTAAGGGAAAGATAGACACAGCCACAGCATTGATGCAATGCTGGATTTCAGAGTATGACAGCTGGAGCCCTCCCTGCCATTAGGAGTCTGACATGTGCCATATCCATGAGTGCCACAGTCATTTTGCTTCAGGATGGCCATGGGTCCCATGCAAAATTAAAAGGAATTTCTTGGCATTTTGTTCATAATGAGAAATATGTAACTTTGACCTATTAACTGAAATCTAATAATTTTATCACTTTGCAGTTTCCTATATCGTATAATAAATGGAGACTGTCGTGACACACTATGAAATAAAATTTTGAAAGACGAGAGTCACAGCTGTGGGCTGGCAACCACCTCTCGCAGGCCATAATATCATGTATCTATTTAAATACTCATCTATTTAATCTATACATTTATTAGATTAAAGAAAATGTTAACATAGTCTGGCCCCTGCCTAACCTTTCAACTTCATATTTCATACTATATCTGTTGCTTACTATATTCTATTGTTCAGTGATTTTTTTTCTATTCATTGAACAAGCCAAACTCTTTCCAACTTTAGATTATTACTTCTTGTTGTCTCCTTCGTCTGGAATGTTCTAGATTTTTACATGTCAGACTCTTTCACACTATTCAGAATTCAACACAAGTATCAATCACCACCTCAGTGGGGCTTTGGTTGATGATCTCATGTAAACAAGCACCTTCTCATCCACCAACAACTATCTTGTTACTAGTTTTTTTGGAGGGGTGTTATTTATTTATCTTTTGTTTGTTTTTACTTAATAGCACTTACCAATAACAGCAATAATCATGTTTTATTTGTATTCAGTCTTTGTAGTTTTGTGTCCCCACAAAATCATGTCTAATGCCCTTCACTATATCAATATCTAACTGGAGCTAGTGTTTGATTCCTAAAACTCAGTAAATATTTTTTGAAATGATAACTGACAAAAGAAAACTTGTCAGGTGCAGTAATGGGTCTGAGAATTCAAAGATGTGATTTCTCCTTTATTAGAGAGTTAAGGCTAATTAGAGAGCATATGAGTTAGTATTTATCTTTCCTTAGCTTCCTAACAATCACCCCCTCTTTCTTCAATCGCTCCAGGCACCCCCTCTTCATGGATCAGTCCTTATCTTTTATTTTTTTTCTTCATGGTGGACTATCTCTGAACAATAGAGACTTTAGAGCAGTAGAAATGTAACATTCATGAAAATAATTTCTCTAGAACTTTACTTCTAAGGCTTTTTAAATAATAAAGCATTAGATTTAATGCTTCTGAAAAAGTATAAGTTTTATATATCAAGATCTTTTAGAATTCTCTTAAACAGATCATGAATATACTATTTGATCAACAAATGTTTTCTGAACATTAAGCATGTACCAGGCAGTATTTTGAAGTAATGAAGATACAACAGAGAGCTCAACATTATAAGGACCTCATAGAAGTTAGGGTTTATTAGGAAAGAGAGACATACACAATGGGCAAAGAAACATTAGCACAAACTGAGATAAGGTTTTGAAAAAATGGCACAAGGAGAACAGACTGCATATAAAAGACTTTGTCTGCTAATGTAGGTCAAGAAAGATGTTCCGGAGGAAATGATGTTTGCCCTAATTAATAGGAATTAACTAGGTGAAATTGAATGGCACTGTAGTCAAGAAGGGGTGAGGGCAAGAGTCTTCTAGTACAGGGCACAGAAAGTGTGAAAAAACTGAAATAAATGCAACTCAAAAAGACCTGACAAAAATGAGGCCAAATAAATAAATGGAAATAATATCTTTAGGTCCCTATGAGCCATGTTAAGCTTTATTTAAAAAACAAAAAATATTAATTAAAGCAGCATAAATTAAATGTGCACATTCCAGGGAACTTAAGTATGTGTTCTTTATATCCTGGTTGGAAATACTTCTCAAAAAATTGTCCTTTGGCTAGGCTCATCAAGCTTTGTGCTAGTCTAGTATGGAAGAAAACTAGTAATACAAACTCTGGTGATTGAATTAGCCAAAAGTTGGAGTCTATATTGTGCAGAGGGTGTAATGAAGAATTGCAGATCTTGGATATAATGAAAATTTAATTACATACTTAGGACAACTAAACCATGAACTCATGAGGGAACATAAAAATTGAAAATATATCATCTATGCTTCTGGGTAGCTGAAAACATTTTCATATTAGAGACTTAATTTCTATTATCAGTGTCAATATCAGTATCATCCTCTAATATTTCGTATGGGCATCACTAATGGAATTAGAATAGGTGGCAATGAGTAAGAAAGCTCTCTTATTGATAAAATATATTGGCAGTGTTTGTTCTCTTCTCCACAATACTTTGCTTGGCCTTTACTGGCCTGAATTACATGCATCCCTTATGATATGGAAAACAAATTTAATGATTAATGTTTTAGGCTTTCTGAAAATTGAAAGATACAACCAAATAGGAGAGAGCAGGGGCAGGAAAGGCTCACAATTTTTTTTTCTTTTCTTTCTTTTTTTTTTTTTTTTTACCATACATGTGAAAGAAACAATTAAAAAATATTGTTAAAGTCCCTGTATTTGGTACAGAGTAAAACTGTATGTAGTGATCATTTCATTCCTTTAGCAAAGCCTTTGTTTCTGACAGTAAATGTATATGTCCAAATGTCAATTTAGTGTTTGGCTCAAGTAACACTGTCCCTGTAAGTTAACAGCACTTTTGGAACTTGAGTAATTGGATGCATTTTATATTATCCTATAGAAATTATTTTACTAATTTTGTCTTTAACAGTCTTATTTTTATTTTATCTGTATTCTCTAATGTGTGTACATGTCTACGTGCATATATGTATAAATAAATAATTTTTTCATGACTATTTCTTATTTCAGCCATTTCACTATGATTTCTTTTTAAATGTTGACAACCATTACTTGAGAGAAAAACTTCCCAGAAATTTTTAATCAATTATATCTAGGCTAAATTGATGATATGTCTTTAGGAAAGAAAGATCTTTTTAATCAAGTAATCAGCTTTAGCAAAATTCACAGAGGGTGGAGAAAGAAAGAAAGATCCCCTCCTCCCTCCCCGCACTGGGTGAACCCTGCAGCCTGTGTTGCAGCATCATAGCCCTCCATCCATATCCTGACCATGAGCTGTGCAGGAGTACATAGCTTAATACGATGACTCATTCAAAACACAAAACAGCAAAAACTATTCGGCACCTAATTTTCACAGGTTATCATAATAGTGGTTTGGGGGGATATAAAAATAAATAAGATGAAATTTTAGCCTTCAGAAGTGCAAAACTTAAAGAAATAATAAAAACATACACATAACCCAAGGGAGACTCAGATATGGATTTTAGGAGAGAGTACACCAATAAAACCTAGAAATTCAGAGGTGGTTGTGGGGCAGCCAGAGAGAAGCAAAGGGAATTTTATGAAAAAAAGCATAATTTCTCTCTTGCATCCTAACCAATTAGAAGGGTTTTACTCAATTAATAAAGATAATATATTTAGATATTTACCATGAAAACTGAATAGCAGAACCCTGAGGTGATATCTGTTCATTCATGAAAAATAAAGGGCAGAAACAGAAAAGGTAGAGAAGGACATATTTTGGAAGAAACCCAATAGATAACACAGATATACAATTGAGTTGACAAGAGAAGTCAATGGATGAGGACATGTCTAGTAGTGTCAAATGTCCTAGGACATCAGCAAGGATTCAAATGGAAGATCTAGTATTTAATGTGGTAATAAACATACTGAGTGGCCTTCCAGAGTATTTCAGGTACGTTGAAGGAGCTGATGTGGTAATGGAATGGCTTAAAATAGGGATATATTGTGTATGTGTACACATATTTATAGACAATTAGTTCTCTTTTTCAGATGCATACAGGTTTTGAAAAAATTTATAATTCAAAAGACACAATTGTAGTGATCACTTA
This sequence comes from Arctocebus calabarensis, assembly GCA_963573935.1. NCBI lineage: Eukaryota > Metazoa > Chordata > Mammalia > Primates > Lorisidae > Arctocebus > Arctocebus calabarensis. The sequence continues at coordinate 14,530 of CAUYON010048460.1, forward strand.
TGTTATGACTATCATACCAATAATGGCAAATGGCTAAGGAACACGCACAGACAGGGAAGCAGAGCAAGATGGCAGAGGGGGGTCATTCAGCTGAGCTGTCCTAGAATGACTGGGAAAAAGAGAGAGAATGGAGCCATATCTGTGCAAGGACCTTACCTAGAGTCATAGCTCAGGGAGCACAGTGAGGAGGTGGTGAGCTGGATACAGCATATGACCCAGAACAGTGGAAAAATGATGAATTAGGACAGGGATTGCAATGGCTGGAACTAGCGAGCCCCCCACAGAGATGTGGGATGGGAGGAAGTCTTTCCAGAGGTGTTAGTTGTTGGGGGAAACTCCATACTGAGTAGAAAGCTTGGAAAGGGGGGTGCTCAAACAGTATACAGCAACCAGATTTGAATGCAAGTTGGAGTGGATTTGCTATAGGTTTGATGGCTGGCAGGGCAGCCATACTGAGAAGGTCTCAGTGGTCGGGGGAGGTCCTTCCCTTCATGGGAAGGTCCTGAGAAGGTCTTAGTAGCGGCCTAGAGCACAGCCATCTTACTTCAGCCTGTTGGGATGAGAACTTCAATCTTGGGTCAGGCTGAGGGACTCTGGCACCCCCTGGGAACTGGAGTCAGGGGGCACTATGAGACCTGCCTTCGAAGGATTCTTGTGAGCTTTAAGACCCCAACCCAAATGTGGAGGAAACAATCAGGCAATCACCCAAGGCAACTAAGTTTGGAAAAGTACCGTGGAGTTTGCTGGCTGTGCTCTTCATCTGCTTAAAAAGCCACAGTGCCACCTGGTTTCCCAGGGACATATTGCAACATATTGTGTATGACTATCATACCACTTTGCTCAGGATGAGGCCTCTCACCACTTACAAAAATTGATTCAAGATGAATAAAAGGTTTAAATCTAAGACATAAAGCAAAAAAAATCCTGGAAAAGAGTGTGAGGAAAATGCTCGAAGATATTGGCCTGTGGAAGGATTTTATGAAGACCTCCATGGCAATCACAACAACAAAAATAAACAAACGGGACTTAATTAAACTGAATAGCTTCTGTATGATCAAGGAAACAACAACCAAAGCAAACAGGCAACCTTCAGAAGGGAAAAGGAAGAAGGGAAAACCTTCATGTTATGAATCAGACAAAAGCTTAATAACTAGGATCTGCAGAGAATTCAAATGAATCAACAACAACAAAAAAATGTCAAACGATGCCATATATCACTTGGCAAGAGACAGGAACAGAACCTTCTCTAAAGAAGACAAAAAACATGTGAAAAAAATTTTCATCATCCCTAATCATTAAAGAATACAAATCAAAAACATCCTGAGATATCACCTAAACCCAGTGAGAATAGCCCACAACACAAAGTCCCAAAGCTGCAGATGCTGGTGTCTATGTGGAGAGAAGGGAACACTTTTACACTCCTGGTGGGACTACAGACTAATACAACCTTTTTGGAAAGAAGTGAGAATCCTCAAAGAACTCAAATTTGACCTCCCATTGGATCCTGCAATCCTATTACAAGGCATCTACCCAGAAGGAAAAAATTCCTTTTATTATAAGCACATTTGCCCTAGACTGCTTATCACAGTTCAATGTACAATCTCCAAAATGTGGAAATAGCCTAAAGGCCCACCAACCCAGGAATGGATTAACAAGCTGTGGTATATATATATCATAGAATACTATTTAACCACTAAAGAAATGGACAGGCAAGAATCCAATGGACTCTATTCTAACATGAAGGCAGTAGATGAGCTAATGCGGGTAGGGAATGGGGGGAGGGGAATAAGCAAGTGTGGAGAGGAGAGAAGGGGGTGGGAGGGGAGTTGCAGTATATGGCACACCTCTTGGTGGCAGGACACAATTATAAGAAGGACTTTATCTAACAAAGTTAATCATTATAACCTAATTTTACCCTCAATGAATCCCAAACAATAAAAAAAAAAAAAAGAACACACAGACATGATAGAGCAACATTTATGGGGAAGAACTCACAGAAACAGGTGCGGTGGTCCACGATCATACATTGCATTCTACTTCAGATTCACTGAGCTCTAGACTTTTAAGAGAAGGATTCTGACTCTCGGACTGTTATGCTTTTAAGTAGCATGTATAGGGGAGCACCCGGGTCCAATACAGTAGCACTATGACCTAGGAGAACCCATTCCTATGATATCAGTTCAGCATTTGTAATTGGTCTTAGGTGACAATCTTCTATGGATCTCTTACATTTCTGCACACCTTACTAGTGACACGCCGATAACCATTTGATTAAGACTATCTTATCAGGGATGCTGGAATATCAAAACACCTTGGAGACAGAGGTAGTGTCTCCCTCTGGAAACACCAGAAGCCTTGGAAAATAGAATAGTATTTGCTTGTAGAACAAAGGTAGGGCATATCTATTCTATTGTCATTACAATAAAGAAAGTATCTTCCTTCATGCATATTTACATCTCATTATAAAAGACATTGGTTATCGGTGGTCGGGAGCAAGATGGCGGACGAGTAACAGCTTCCTTGCGGCTGGGCACAGTGAGACTGGGGAGAGAGGACTTCAGGCATCTCTGCCAGGCGGGATCTGCCCAGAAACTTCCCTTTGGGGACACAGGGAGACAGCATGAGGCTTC
>CAUYON010048461.1:0-10292 GCA_963573935.1 Arctocebus calabarensis
AATTGTCATTAATTGTCCTCATATCAAACTTGAGTACATGGGATTCATGCTTCTCCATTCTTGAGATGCTTTACTAAGAATAATGTGTTCCACTTCCATCCAGGTTAATACAAAGGCTGTAAAGTCTCCATTTTTTTTTAAGGGCTGAATAGTATTCCATAGTGACAAACAACCCCATTTCTTTGTGGGCAAGAGATTGGAACAGAAACTTCTCCAAAGGCAGGCAAGTGGCCAACAAACACATGAAAAAATCCTCATCATCTTTAATCATCAGAAAATGCAAATCAAAACCACTTTGAGATATCACCTAACTTCAGTAAGATTAGCCCATCACAAAATCTCAAAACTACAAATGTTGACATGGATGTGGAGAGAAGGGAACACTTCTACACTGCTGGTGGGATTGCATACTAATACAGTCTTTTTAGAAAGAAGTATGGAGAATTCTCAAGGAACTAAAAGTTGACCTACCATTTGATCCTGCAATTCCATTAGTAGGTATCAACCTAGATGAACAAAAATCATTTTGCAACAAAGACATTTGCACCAGAAACTTAACTGCAGCCGAATTCATAATTGCCAAGTCTTAGAAGCAGCCCAAATGTCCATCAACCCATGAATGGATTAACAAATTGTAATATATGTATACCATGGAATACTATTTAGCCATAAAAAGATGGAGACTTTACATCTTTTATGTTTACCTGGATGGAGTTGGAATATATTCTTCTTGGTAAAGTATCTCAAGAATGGAAAAAAAGTATTCAATGTATTGAACATCATTATTAAATCAATATATAATCACATACACATTCATACCAATGATAAAACACAAATATAGTCCAACAAAGAGGAGGTAGAGGGAAGGGGAATGAGGAGGGAGAGTCAGCAGAGGGAGGAAGGAGGACATATATAGGGATGTCACCTAATGTGCACAATGCAAGGGTGCATTTCAAAACACATAAGAGTAAATTATAAACGTCTTACCACAAAACATAAGTAAGTGAGGTGATGGTTATGTTAATCAGTTTGACTTAAGCATTCCACATTGTATATCAAATCATCACATTGTACCACATAAATGTATACAGTTATGATTTAATAGAAACTTTAAAAAAACTCAAGCTAATTTGAAAAAAGAAACTTAAAAATTTTTAATCACTAAAATTAAAAATTCAGCAGTTCAGATAAACAAGATTGTAGAGAGCTTTGGGAAAAAATGACATAAAGAAATTATTTAGAATGCAGTCTAGGGAGGAATTCTGGGAAGATGTCCGACTGGTAGCAACTCTCAGCAGAGGCTCCTGAGCAGAGGAAGAAAAACTAGATGCAATCAGACTCTATGAAGCCAAAGGTAGGGAGCTGAGCCAAGAAAGAAGTTCAGCAAACTGTAACTCCAAGGAAGAGCATTCAAGAAAACAAACGTCAGGTACAAAGCCTATTGACTACAGGATAGGAGACCCCTCCCTCAAGCAGGAGGCCTGCCACAGACTATCTGTGAATGAGCAGGGAACAAAAAACCTCTCATTTTACCTCTCTGGAGAGAGCCACTAAACTCCAGATCTCTTTCTCCAGGGAGGACCCACTTATGAACCTAGACACCACCCTTCCAGGCATAAAATTGAACAGATATTTTCCCACACAAGTCCAAACTCCCAGTCCACCCTTTCCCCTTCACATGGTGGTCTGAAGTTCTGCCCCCCTGCAGAGCAAAGAGTGTTTGGTCTTGTCCTGAGAGATCTGAGCATAGTGTGGACCACCAACCATCAGGACCGAATCTGTGACTAATGGGGAAGAAAGAGGGTGTGGGAAGAAAAGGACACTTGGCAGGAGGAGCAGTTGCCTGGTTATGACTATGCGCAGCCTGTGGTGGTGCTGACTGTTGGTTCAGGCTGTGTCTGGCGGAACGGGGTGTAGAACTCCCAGCTCTGAAAGAAGAGTGGTTGCCCCATGTGGACTGAGTTCAGCAGACAAGGCTGGTCCCCAGCCTCTGCTGGGCCTGCAAGCAGAGTCTTGCTAGGCATGGACTGAGACCTGAAAGCAAGGGTGTGGTCCCCTGATTGCAACAGAACACTTGAGCAGTGGCTTGCTGGGTGTGAACCAAAACCTGAGGGCTAGGGCGTGGTCCTCTGTCTCCAGTGGGGTTGGTGAGCAGAGGCTTACCAGGTGAGGACTGAGACCTGCAGGCAGGGTGCTGTGTGCTGACTCTAACAAAGCCTGAGAACAGATGCTTGCCAGGCAGTGGACTGAGACTAAATGGCAGGTCCCAGGATCCTGACTCCAACAGAGCCAGCAAATGGAGTCTTGCCAGGCAGTGGACTAAGACTGGCAGGTGGGGCATGGTCCCCTGACTACAACAGGTCTGGCAAACAGAGACTAGACAGGTGTGGACTGAGACCAGTGGGTGGGGATGTGGCCCCTGGCTCCAGCTGGGCCTTTGAGCAGAGAAGCAAACAACAGTGTGCACTGAGTCTGGTGGGCGGAAGTGTGGGTCCCTTGGCTCCAATTGTGCTGTTGGAGACCCTTTAACCCCTCTCTGGTGAGCAGGGTTTGCACTGCCTGAGACAATTTAATTGGGGCTGTCCACTTGGGGACATTCTGAGGTTGACCTTCAAGGTTCTGTAGCATAAAAGAAGTGAAAGGGGCTTGGCCCCTGTGGCTCAACGGGCTAAGGCGCCAGTCACATACACCTGAGCTGGCGGGTTCGAATCCAGCCTGGGCCCGCCAAACAACAATGACTGCCTGCAACCAAAAAATGGCCAGGCATTGTGGTGGGTGCCTGTAGTCCCAGCTACTTGGGAGGCAGAGGCAGGAGACTCACTGGAGCCCAGGAATTGGAGGTTGCTGTGAGCAGTGATGCCACAGCACTCTATCCAGGGTGACAGCTTGAGGCTCTGTCTCAAAAAAAAAAAAAAAAAAAAATAATAAGTGAAAAATGGAAGCTGGGCATCACAGCTGTTTGTATCTCTTCACTGTGGCTTCTTAGGATAGGGTAGAGGTTGGCTGATATCAAAACAAAGCTAGCTTGCACTGTCTCACAAAGTAAATCTTCAGAGTCTCTGGCCAAAACTCTGAAAGGGGCTTTTGTAAGGTTGTAGGAGATAAACCACAATTATAAATCCTAGCACTTTGGAAAGGGGCTATCTCTACTACCTGAGAACCCCAATTCAATCTCACCCTACCAGTTCTAATAACCAAATGGTGGAAAATAAACATGGTGTGGACCCAACAGAAGAACTCTGACAACATGAATAACCAGAGTAGATCAACACCTCACCCCAAGAAATGACAAAGTAGATACAACTGAAGATGCCATCCATAGACAAATGGCAGCAATGTCAGAAGTCAGATTCAGAATATGGATTACAAATAAGGTAAATAGAATGGAGGAAAAGATAGAAATTGAAGTCCAAAGAGTAGTTCTAAAATTGTCTCAAGAACTTAATGAATTCAAAGCCCAAGTCACCAAAGATATGGACATAATGAGAAAAGAGATAGCAGAGCTCAAGGAAATGAAAAAGTTCTTTGAGGAACTCCCAAATACAGTATAATCCCTCAGTAATAGAGCTGACCAGGCAGAAGAAAGTTTCTCTGAAACTGAAGAGAAAGCTTTTGAATGTTCCCAAACACTCAAGGAGGCATACAAATGGAGAGCAAAAACTGATCATTCTGAGTTGTAGGATCACTCCAAAAGATCAAACATTCATCTTATAGGAATTCCCAAAGGAGAAGAGGATGGCCCTAAAGGTACAGATGCTCTACTCCAAGAAATTTTGGAGGAGAATTTCCCAAGTATTGCAAGAGATACAGAACTTCAGATAGCAGACAGTTCCAGAACTCCAGCAAGACTCAATCCAAATAAAGCATCTCCTAGACACATTGTTATTAACTTTGCAAAAGTAAAGACAAAGGAGAAAATTCTGCAAGCAGCCAGACATAAGAAAAGCATCACCTACAAAGGGAAAAATATCAAATGACTGCAGATCTCTCAATTGAAACATTTCAAGGCAGAAAAAGATGTTTATCAACCTTCAGTCTCCTAAAATAAAACAACTTCCAGCCCAGGATCCTGTATCCAGCTAAACTGGGTTTCATTTGTGATGCAGAAATCATATACTTGAATGACATAGGCATGTTGAAGAAATTTGCCATAACTAAACCAGCTCTCTAGGATATACTCAGACCCCTCCTCCACAACAACCAACACAATGCTCTACCTCCAAAGTAAACTCACCTACAAATTTTTTAAACAAAACCCAACTTCCAAGTGGAGAAAAGATTAAAAATGTCCATTGGACATCTGAAAATCATGACACCCAAAACACAACCAGGATTATCAATTCTCTCAATTAAGGTGAATGGTTTAAATTGTCCTCTAAATAGGCACAAGTCTAGCTGACTGGATGCATAAACTCAGACCAGATATCTGCTGTATACAAGAATCTTACCTTACCTTAAAGGATAAAAATAACTCAAGGTGAAGGGATGGACTTGTATAATACAGGCAAATGGAAACCAGAAAAAGGCAGGGGTTGCAATTTTAGTAGCAGATACAATTGGTTTTAAACCAACAAAGATAAAGAAAGATAAAGAAGGTCACTACATATTCATTAAGGAAAACACCCAGCATGAAGTGATTTCAATAATTAACATTTATGCATCCTACCAGAATGCTCCTCAACTCATAAAGCAGACCTAATGGGTATGAACAATTTGATATCTTCCTGTATCAATAGTAGTTGGATATTTTAACACCCCTTTGACAGTTTTGGATAGATCCTCCAAGAAGAAACTAAACAAAGAAATATTAGACTTAATCTGACCCTAGAACAAATGGACTTTACAGACCTCTACAGAACATTTCACCCTAATAAAACTGAATATACATTCTTCTCATCAGCCCATGGGTCATCCTCCAAAATAGATCATATCCTAGGACACAAGTATAACCTTGGCAAATTTAAAACTATAGAAATTATTCCTTGTATCTTCTCAGACCACCATTGAATAAAAGTTGAACTCAACACTAACAGGAATCCTCAAACTCAAAAAAAGTCATGGAAACTAAATAATCTTAGGCTGAATAATTGCTGGGTCAAAGATGAGATTAAGAAGAAAATCACCAAATTTTTGGAACAAAATGATAATGAAGATACAAATTATCAAAACCTGTGGGATAATGCAAAGACAGTCCTAAGAGGACATTTTATAGCATTGGAAGCCTTCATTAAGAAAACAGAACAAGAGGAAGCCAACAACTTATTGGATCATCTCAAGCAACTGGAAAAGGAAGAACATTCCAAGCCCAAATCCAGCAGAAGAAAAGAAATAATAAAATTAGGGCAGACTTAAATGAAATTGAAAACAAAAGAATCATCAGAAGATCAATGAAACAAAAAGTTGGTTTTTTGAAGATTAACAAAATTGATAAACCTTTGGCCAACCTAACTAGAAATAGAAAAGTAAAATCACTAATATTGTCTATCAGAAATAATAAAGGAGAAATAACAACACACACTTCAAAAATTCAAAAAATCCTCAATGATTACTACAAAAATCTCAAATTCCAGAAATAATAAAATTTGAAGGAAATGGACCAATACCTGGAAGCACACCACCTTCCTAGACTCAACCAGAAAGAATTAGTAACCTTGACTAGACCTACATCAATCACTGAAATAGCATCAACAATATAAAATCTCCCAAAAAAGAAAAGTCTGAGACCAGATGGCTTCACACCCAAATTCTATCAAACCATTCAAAAGGAACTAGTACCTATATTATACAACCTTCTTCAAAGCATAGAAATGAAGGAATACTTCCCAACACATTCTATGAATCAATTGACAACCTGATACCCAAACCAGGAAAGTATCCAACAAAGAAAGAAAATTTTGACCAATATCATTGATGAATATTGATGCAAAAATATTGAATAACATCTTAGCATACAGAATTCAAAAACACATCAAAAAAAATTATACACCATAATCAAGTTGGTTTTATTCCAGGGTTACAAGGTTAGTTCAACACATACAAATCTATAAATATAATACATCACATCAACAAAATAAAAACAAAGACCATATGATACTCTCAATTGACACAGAAAAAACCTTTGATAATATCCAGCATCCTTTCATGATCAGAATGCTTAAGAAAATACGCACAGAAGGGACATTTCATAAATTAATAGAGGCCATTGACAGCAAACCCACTGCCAATATCATATTGAATGGTATAAAATTGAAAAAATTTCCACTCAGATCAGGAACAAGGCAAGGATGCCCACTGTCTCCACTGCTATTCAACATAGTAATGGAAGACTTAGCCATTGCAATCAGGCAAGAGAAGGTGGTCAAGTGTATCTGAATAGGGTCAGAGGAGATCAAACTCTCACTCGTCACAGATGCTATGATCCTATACATGGAAGATGCCAGGGACTCAACTTCAAAACTCTTAGAAGTGATCAAAGAATACAGCAGCATCTCAGAATATAAGATACAATACTTACAAGTCAGTAACTTTTATATACTCCAACAATAGTCAAGGTGAAAAAACAGTCAAGGACTCTATTCCTTTTACAATAGTACCAAAGAAGATGAAATAGCTGGGAATTTACCTAACAAAGGACATGAAAGATTTCTATAAAGAGAACTATGATACTCTGAGAAAAGAAATAGCTGAAGATGTTAACAAAAGGAAAAACATACCATGCTCATGGCTGAGAAGAATCAACATTGTTAAAATGGCCATACTGCTCAACACAATATACAATTTTAATGCAATCCTTATTAAAGCACCATTGTCATACCTTAAAGAACATGAAAAAATAGTACTTTGCTTTATACAGAATCAGAAAAAACCTCAAATAGCAAATACATTGCTCAGAAATAAGAACAAATCAGTAGGTATTACATTACCAGACCTCAGGCTATACTATAAATCTATAGTGATCAAAACAGTATGGTACTGGCATAAAAACATAGCAATAGATTTATGGAGCAGAATAGAGAACCAAGAGATGAATGCAGATACTTATCGGCATTTGATCTTTGACAAGCCTATCAAAAATATTCAGTGGGAAAAAGGTTCCCTATTTAACAAATGGTGCTGGGTGAACTGGCAGGCAACCTGTAGAAGACTGAAACTGGACCCCCACCTTTCACTATTAAGAAAAATTGATTTTTATTGGATAAAAGATTTAAACTTAAGACATGAAACTATAAAAATACTTGAAGAGTATGGTGAAAACACTTGAAGAAATTGGCCTGGGAAAACATATTATGAGGAGGACTCCCAGGGAATTGAAGTAATACCAAAAATATATTACTGGGATCTGATCACACTAAAAAGCTTTTGCACAGCCAAGAGCACAGCAAATAAAGAAAACAGACAACCTTCAGAATGGGAAAAGATTTTTGCAGGTTATGCTTCTGACAAAGGTCTGATAACTAGACTACAGAAAACTCAAACTACTCAATAAGAAAAGAACAAATAACCCCATTTCTATGTGGGCAAGAGACTGGAACAGAAATTTTGCTGATGAAGGCAGGTGCATGGCCTACAAACACATGAAAAAATCCTCATCATCCTTAATCATCAGAGAAATGAAAATCAAAACCACTTTGAGATATCATCTAGCTCCAGTAAGATTAGCCCATATTACAAAATCCCCAAATTACAGATGTTGGTGTGGATGCAGAGAAAAGGGAACGCTTCTACACTGCTGGTGGGAATGCAAGCTAATACAACCTTTTTTGAAAAGAAGTTTGGAGAACACTCAAGGAACTAAAAGTAGACCTACCTTTCAATCCTGCAATCCCAGATGATCAAAAATTATTTTACAATAAAGACATTTGCACCAGAATGTTTACTACAGCCCAATTCATAATAGCCAAGACATGGAAACAGCCCAAGTGCCCATTGACCCATGAATGAATTAACAAATTGTGGTATATGTACACCATGGAATACTATGCAGCCATTAAAAAGATGGAGACTTCACATCTTTGATGTTTACCTGGATGGAGCTAGAACATATTCTTCTTAGTAAAGTATCTCAAGAACGAGGAAAAAAGTATCCAATGTACTCAATACTACTATGAAATCAATTGTAGCCACCTACACACTTATATGAATGGCAAAACATAACTCTAGTTCAGAAAGTAGAAGGGAAGAGGAAAGAGAGGGGAGGAGAGAGGGAAAATGGGAGGAGGGAGAGTATTTGGGGGGACCTCACCTAACGTGCATTATGCAATGTTACATTTCAAAACTATTGAGAAATGAGTATAATTGTGATGGATGTGTTACTTAGTTCACTGTAAGAATTTTACATTATATATTAAAGAAGTACCCTGAGCCCCATAAATGCATCAATGTACAAAGTTATGATTTAATAAAAAATAATTATAAAAAAATTGAATGCAGCTTAGGGTCATAATGAAGTGAAAAACATGACAGAAAGATTAAGATACATAAAAGCCGCAGAAAGATGTAACACATATGTAATTTATGATCCAGAAGGAAAGGATACAGAAAATAAAAAAACTTAAACATTCCCAAGAAAAATAAATAAAAAGGAACCACTATCTAGACACAAAATGCAGAACATGAAAACAAACCCAGAGTTTAAAAATGCACAGAGAAGAGCCCAGCCGAGAGAGAGAAGTGATAACTGCAAGTCACCTCTGCCCAGGAAAGCTGTGACTCAAGAAACCAATCTTCAGGCAGAAAAACTGAACTAAAGTTTTCCACCATTCTGAATTTCAAGGATACCCTTCCCCCTTACCTAACGCACCAGAAGCCTGACCACTGCTGAAACTGAGCAAGGAAGACTTGAGCAGCACCTACCCTCCCTATCTGCAAGACCAGGCAGTCCACCAGGTAAGAGACTTCAGGCCCCACCTAGCCCCTGCCTGCCCCCAGGCCAGGGACTACCCCGGGACACCCATGTGGCTCCGATCTGTGCTCCCCCGGGCCTCAACCTGCCACCCTCAGAGGCCAGAAACTCCACCTGACCGTGTGACCGGATTGGCACCCCATCGGCCCTTGGCCCTTGGCCAGGAGTGGTCAGGAACTCCGCCGGGAATCCCATGCAACTACAATTGGCACCCCGTTGGGCTGTGGCCCTCCACCACCAGTGGCCAGGAAGTACACAAAGACTCCCACATAGCTCTGATTGGTGCCCCACTCAGCCTTGGCCTGACGCTGCCATGGCCAGAGACTGCCTGCACCCCCACCAGGCTCCGATCAGTGCCCCAGGCCCACAGCCCACAGCAACCAGGAACTCCACTCTGTAGGGAGTTCCCCACACAGCCCGAATTGGTGCCCTGCTGGGCCTGGGCCTACCACCAGCCCTGGCCAGGAACTCTGCTGGGACTCCCAAGCAGCTCTGATCAATGCCCTGCCAGGCCTCAGGCCACTACCTGCTAAGGTCAAGGACTATGCCGGGACCCCCACGCAGCCCCAATTGGCACCCTGCAGGGTTTTGGCAAGCCATCTGGCTTGGCCAGGGACCCCGCCAGGAAACCCATGTGGCTTGGCTGTGGTCTGCATTCTCCTGGCCTTGGTCCAGCACCTGCTGTGGCCAGCGACTCCGCCAGGACCCCTGAGCCAGGCCTCCACCTGCTGCCCACCCCCGCCACGAACCTGCCAGGCCTCTGCATGCCTGGGCCAGGACCTCCAGGAGCTGCACAACCCACTTCCTCCCCTACCCTCTGTGTCTCCGCACCAGTGCCACCCATCTGGCCAGGGACTCAGGAGGCAGCACATCCTGTGCCTTCCCTCCAGAGCCCTACTCCCAGCCAAGGAGTGCTGGAGATGTGGGCTGTCTTTGCAAAGGTCACTGGGTGCACCATCCCATGCCCTGCTGCTTGATCCAGGTGTGCCGCACTCCAGAGCTGTTCCCACAGCCAGACCTCCCTAGCTGGGGCTGGCCATCTAGAGAGTTCACAGGGTCATTCCCTACAAAGATCCAGCAACAACAGAGTGATCCTGCCCGGTTCTGATCTGAGAGAGACACCTCCCCAACTCTGAGGATGGTCATAGGCAACAGTGAAAAATAATCATGAGGCAGAATCAATAGAAAAACTCTAGCAATATGAATAATCAGAGTAGATCAACTCCCCCAAGGAACGACAGATAGATACAGCACAAGATCCCTTGCATAAGCAAATGGCTGAGATGTCAGAAATTGAATTCAGAGTCTGGATAGCAAATAAGATCAGTGCAGTAGAGGAAAAGATGGAATTAGAATTTAAAGCAGTAATCCAAAAGATGACCCAAAAGAT
>CAUYON010048463.1:0-21979 GCA_963573935.1 Arctocebus calabarensis
GAATGCTAGCTATTAAGAGATGCAAGCATTTTGAACTGGGAGGAGATAAGAAGAGAAAGGGTCAGGTGATACAGTTCTAATCATCTTTTATCATGAAGACAATAAAATCTTGAGATTATGTTCACTTCAAAAAAAAAAAAATCAGGCCAGCAATCACCTCCATCTATTTGAGGCCTCGAGTAGATTGGGGGAGTGGGAGGGGGCCCCCCGAATTTTATGACACTGCTTTGTTTTGTTTTGCCTTGTTGAATTTTCCACAATTTTTAAAATATAAAATTGACTGCTCTGAAGTTGTAGGAGTGTGAACTGAGATAAGGAAAAAAAAAAAAAAAACACCAGGATTTTCCTTTAAGGAGCTAAGAAAAGAAAAATTAAGTGGCAAGATTGTTTTTTAAGTCCTAGCAGCCTTCAAGAGTATGCACCAAGTTATACTGATAGAGAGAAAGGAAGGAGAGAAAGAGGGGAGGAAAGAAAGCAGGTAGCGAGAAAGAAAGGGAGGGAGGGCAGAACAGAGAGGGAGAAGGAGAGAAAGAGAGAAGAGACAGGAGGGAAAATGTTCACACATATTAGACTTCTGGTAACGGTTTCCCTGGTAACAGTGGGAAGCGGAAAAGAAGTCAGTGTAAGGGTTGAAGGTTCAAGCTTCAGTTTTCACATAAATGCCAACTTGCTCAGCGAAAATGCTGCCCAGGCTGGAGCAAAGTACCTTTACAATAATCAAGAATATGTTATGCTTTGAGGGACCCAAAAGAAAGAAGTCCTGACCTTAAGGCTGTATTTTTAAAATTCAATATTCAAAACAAACAACTGCAGACATTCGGAATGCTAGCCACAATCACAATACTGAAGTTTCTATTTTTAGAAATTAAGCATTTTCCCCCCAAAACAGAAAGGGCCTTTCTCATCTTAAGCCCCTGGGTAGGAAGAGCTCAGGGACCCATCAGCCCATCCTCTCAGGGTAGCACTAAGAATGCCAAGAGTCCTGCCAGCCTGACATGTGCTAGCCACCCTACAGGTGCCCCAGCAAGGGGGAAGCCCAACCGAGGTGGCTCGGAGAAACCTGCCACACCCTAAGGGAAACTCAGCTCAGAGGTCAGAACCCAGTGACAGGAAAAGGCCCCTCCTCTTCCCAGTAAGTAGGGAGCAGGCTTCTGAATTAGGCCCCCAGGCTACTCCACTCCCACTGAGCAGAATGCACAGTCCTATTAACTTAGTTGATCACTGCTCAGGAAACCCCCTGGGTAAGGACTGGGTCAAGGACCCTGAGAGCTCAGCTCTCCAAAGGAGATGGGGCACACAAGGGACAGCGGGACCAGGAGAATCTCTGCTTCTCGCTGCTGTGTCAACACTAGCACACATTTCTTCTTTCTTTCTTTTTAAAGAAAAAAGTAACACCTAAAACCCCATTAGAACAAACTCTGCTAGGCCTCTGAAGTACTGACAATCACATTACAATTAATTCGTGTTGGAGAACCTCCCTCCAATGCTCAAAATTGTACGGAGCCCATGTCGCCCTCTGTCGACTCAATTCTGAACTAGAAGATAATTTTAAAAGAAAATATAAAGCTCTCTGGAACCAGTGTTCTCTATTTGCTTCCCATCTCCTGGCTTGGGGGGTGGGCAGTTTGTTCACGCAGTTCATGTTTCCCTACATGAACCCAGTATGTTTGGGTTCACTGAGGTGACAGGCAGTTCAGGGAACCACAAACTCGGCTGTGCACAGAACCCACTCCAACTCAGACAGCTCCTGGCCAAGGAACACATCTGTTTCACAGTCTCTGCCCAAGTAGGATGACTACTGCTGCCATGACCATGCTCTCCAGAGAGAACCTTTTTGATGTCATGTGGCACGAGGCACTCCCCACTGCAACCACAGCACCAGCACCCACACCAGAGTGAGCTTCCACTGCAGGTGCGAGGAGCCTTCTGGTGTCCTGAGAGCCAAGGGGAGCGGGATGCCCCCCACAAACACCCAGCCTCTTGCTTGCTCACCTCTTAACTCAGGCCTCACTGATGCAGAAGACTTCGTTCCACTGTCAGCTAAGAATCTGGGCAGGTCCTGATAGTACCTACTACACACAGTGCTCCTGGGGAGGGAGGCGCGATGACCTCCTATCAACTCTCCAGGTGCTGAGGGGGCCTGTTGGGGCTCCAGGATTTCTGCCCGTAGTAGTGGCTGACAGGCTACCACAGCTCAGAAACCCACAAACTACTCAAGCAGGCCACCGCAGAGGATGTCAAGGTGGTCCCACTCAACACCAACAGTCAGCCAGCTGCCAGCTAGCCCAAAGGGCAGTCACTGTGCCCAGGCTAGGCACGCTGCGGCTTCAGGATGAAAAGCCCTCATCTTTGGCAGGCAGTAGGACCACCACAAGGCACGGGAACCCCAATCACTACTCTCTCCTCTGTCCTCCTCCAACACCATTCCTATCCCTGTCTGTTGCAATACTTAGTTATAGTCCACGTGGCCTGATAGAAAAAGAACAACTCATAAAATAATTATCAAGCCGGGCACAGTGGCATGAGCTTGTAGTCTCAGCTACTCCAGAGGCTGTGCCTAGAGGACGTCTTGAAAACAGGAGCCAGGAGTTCAAGTCCAGCCTAAACAACATAGTGAGATCCCCCCATTTCAAAAACTACAATAATAATAGTAGTAATTTGAGTTCCACAAATCCAGGCTCAAGTCCTGACCCCAAATTCTCCTAGGTGATCTGGCCAACTTATTTTACTTCTCTGGGCCTCAAATTCCTCTTTTGTACAGTGAGAATAATAAGCTCAGCCTTCATAAAGTTATAGCATTTTAAATGTAACACATATATGTAAAGTGCATAGAAAGTATGTGATAAATAGCAGCTAAAAAAAATATTTTTCTTATGAATCATATGTAATAGTGAAAGAGGAGACTGGATAATATCATCCTAAACTTAAAACTCTCCATTAGGTCCATACCACTTACAAGATAAAGTCTATCAATTTCCACCAAGCTGCTCCTGCCTAACTTTTGCATCCTTATCTCCCAAGATGCCACTCTGCACTCTGTGCCACTCCAAGTTGCCCAAGCATAATTTGTATCCTTGTGCTTTTACTTCGATGGTCCGTCTCCTTAGCCATGTTATATACTTAGAGTCTGTCTTCAAGACCCAACTTTCCCAGAAGCCTTCCTTAATTCTCCACTCCCTCACCCTACCCACCAAAATCTATACAAGGTGACATCCTTCTGTGCTCCCCAGGGCATGAGCTTGTAATCTCAGCTACTCCAGAGGTTGTGCCTGGAGGACTTCTTAATAACAAGAGCCAGGAGTTCAAGTCCAGCCTAAGCAACATAGTAAATTCCCCAACTTAGATTCACACATACTAACCTTAAAGCACAGAATACCTACTTGTGTATGCATCTGTCTCTTCCCCTATACCCAAAGATCCTTGCAGTCTTATAAATGTTGGTTACTGTAGCCCTAGCAGTGCTCATCACATGGTAAATTCCTAATACTACCTGCATAAATGAATGATCAAAAGAAACAACTGAAGGAAGTTTAAAGAAGGAAGAACTGGAAAACAAGAAACCCCCTCTAGCATCTGGGGCGTTCATATTTGAATGATTTGGGAAGCAAATGCCTCACAGCTTCTGTATGCTAAGACAGAGTTACCAGAACTTCAACGAGAGCATCCAGTAACCACCATGTCTAATTCCTGGGGTTCCTCAGGAGACTTTCTATTCACTGTGCTGATAGTCACTAACGCTGCAACCTCTTTTAGAAGAAATGGAGGGGAATTCATACATCATTTTGAAAACACATAGTTGACAAAGATGAAAGCATGAGCCATCCCAGGACTCCACAACCATTTGAAATAAGTTTTTCAAACCCAGTGAAGTTGTAGGTAATGAAAAAAACAGAGACCGAATAAAGGCATGTCATTAAATGGAGGCTTCCAGATGCTCCAAATTATTAAGGGTTTTGATAGACTTGAAAAGAAAACCAGTCCACCACATAATCATGAGTCATGGGGATTATATTGACCTTCAGGAGCCATCTGATTTAATTATTGGCCTCTAGGAAAAAAGGCCTTCAGGGCACCATCTCCCATTCCCAATTTAAACAGGCCTCCTCATAACACGATCTCTCAGCTGTACTCAGTAATCTGTTCCAAGGAGTTCTTTCTTATCTTTCTTTGTTTTACCTTGCTGGTGCAGAAATACACAGTCACTTCTCTTCACACTAGCCTGAGTGGATATTTTTAAAAGTTCAATTAGGCCTTCATCGCTCCCTAATATGTAATTTCTATTCAAGACAGAATAAGCTTCCCTTATTGCTACCAAATGAGTATGTTCATTTTATATTTATGGTGTCCTGGGAATATCTATTTATCATACCATGTCAGAGACTGATTTTACTCTAAATACTATTCTGTATGGCTCACCACGTACTGGGTCTCAAGTTATCCAAAGTCAGGTCATATCTTCACAAGACCTGCCCCCATGGGACTGTTCATTTCTGACATTCCACACAGTAGAAAAATACAAACATTAAAAGGGACCCAAACTTCTCTAGTGAATAAAGACTCGAAGATTATTACCATAGCTTGCTAATCACAGAATTTGTTTTCTAAATACAGTCCACCCATTTCTAATTATGCCAGCTTAAGGAGGGCAGGATGCATTTAAATAGCCCTCATGCTTAGCACAGCATGTGGTAAACACTATTTGCTTCTGAGAATGAAGGGGAAGAGAAAAAGAAGAAAATTCTGGCACATATGTGATTAATCTTACTTTATTAAAAATATGAATGAGGGCGGCTCCTGTGGCTCAGCGAGTAGGGCGCCGGCCCCATATACCGAAGGTGGCGGGTTCAAGCCCGGCCTCGGCCGAACTGCAAAACAAAAAAATAGCCGGGCGCTGGGGCGGGCGCCTGTAGTCCCAGCTACTAGGGAGGCTGAGGCAAGAGAATCCCTTAAGCCTAAGAGCTGGAGGTTGCTGTGAGCAGTGTGACGCCACGGCACTCTACCCAGGGCGATAAAGTGAGGCTCTGTCTCTACAAAAAAAAAAAATATGAATGAGTCCAGTAATAGAAGGGAAATAGGGATGAGTAGAAGCAAACTAAGAAAGATATACTGTAAAAACAGAGAGAAAATGTTTAGATAGAAAGAGAAGCAAAAGAGTAAAAGTAGAAAAAAGACAAAAATTACCACCAGATACAGGACTATACTGTTAATTCCAAAGAGCTCAAATTCAGGCTTGTTTTTTACCTCTTCAGTTTTCTGTGATAGCCTCACTATGAAGACCTTCAAAATTAATTGATGTCTGTAACAAGAATGTGAATAACCATACACCTCAGCAAGGAACATTCCATACTGACAAGAGTCTCCCACGCAGGTGTCCAGGGTCAGAATTAATTGCACAGAAGCACACAGAGCTGATTTTCATGAATTTCAAATAGTTAGGTTAGTCAGCTCAGCTTCTAAAAACAAGCAGATCTAAAATGATGAAGTGGTTTTTTTTTTAACTTCTTGCTTTTTAAACCTAGAGCTCCCTATACAGGTGGCAGCATCAAGACATCTGAAAGCACGGTTGCCATAGCATTCAAATTTGAAAGCAAGGATTTGATGATGAAAAGCAAAGTAGCAGGAGATGCCCCCTAGCCCTGTCCAGATGGCAGGCTCTGCCAATGCAAGCTCCAACCTGTCCCTGATTTGAAAGGGCAAAGTAGAGCAACGTGTAAATTGCTTCATCTCCCTGCTGTTATTTTGACACAAATTCTCCAAGGCCAATGCCAATCCCAGAGAAAAGGACTGATGTCTCAGACATAAATGTAGGCTTGAGGCTACCTGTTTGGAGGAACAAGTGTCAGGATCAGGGTGGGAAGGTTGAAAATGAACGAGGTTAAAGTATAATTAAGGAATGTTGAGTAGCAAGAACAGCTCAATAGGGCTTCATGACACTTTAGAAAATTCTTTGATGGCAAGAATTTTCCACATTTAAGGCTTATTTTTGAGAGACATTAGGAAAAAGAACACAAATGCACAAAATAAATCAACCAAAGATGTACAACTGGAGCATCAAGAATATATATTTGCTCCTTCAAAGGAAAAAGGAAGTTCTATACCATCTGCAGTAGTATTTTAAAATCATTACAGAAATAGTGTGACCATCGCTTACCCTGTTTTTAAGTTTTGGGGTGACAGAATGAAAAAGGTGGCAAAAGAAATAAAGAAACATCCTTGGAAAGGAGGCATAGTGAGATTATTAACTTGCCTGACATCATAGTAAATCAAGACCAGAGCCAAGGCTATAATTCAGTATTTCCAATTAGCCAGCCTCTTAGAGTCAAGGCACATTGATTCCTAGGCTGCAAATATCACTTAATGTTTTCAATTACTCTGAAAGGCCCAGGAGGAAATAAAGGAATAGCACTTACCTTTGACAATTTGCTTTGCACACGCATTGTAAACCTGCTCTTGGGTTGTGTTGGGTGGTAGCACTCTGTCAAAGACATATGGCTTCCCTTGCTAAAAAAAGAAAGACAAAAGAAAAAAAAGGTGGAGAAAACATGTTAGAAGTTTAGGAATAAAATATGCTAATATTAGTAGTTAGACCATGGGCACTAAATCACCAACCTATTCTTTAAGACAGTTCTTTACCAAGACTACGGAATTTTTACAGATGTAAACTTGAGAATCTGAGAACAAAAAAAATTTTTTTAATTTGAAATACATTATTGAAGAAAGGTAGGCTGACAGCCATTCATTCATTTGAATAAATATTTACCGAGAGCTTACACTGAGCCAGGCACTGCACTACATGCTGAACAATTCAGAAAACAGTCCTCCTTTGTGAAATGTTCAGTTAAGTGGAGCAGACAGCTGATAAGAAAACAAACACATAGGAGTACACAAAATGCCTACATATAAAATAACGGGACAGAGAGGGTAACAGAGAGGGCAAGGAAGGTCTCACTAAGGAAGTACTAGTTAGGCAGATCCTTAAGAGATCAGAATGTCAGGGGCTCGTGAAGAGGTGTAGAAGCACATTCCAGCCAGATGCTGAGTAGACAGCAAAGGGCCTGGTTTGTTCAAGGAAGCGGAGGACGGTACAAGAGAGATCGGCAAGGAAATTGGGGAGCCAGTTCATACTGGCACTGCCAGCCAAGGTGATGCGCTTGGATTTTATTCAACGGGAAAATGGCACAAACAGATTTAAGAAGCTGCTCTTATTACGAAGATATTATTCTTTGTGTCCCAAAGAATTCTTGTGTTTTCTTTTCCTACACGTTAAGTGATACCTTAACTGGGTCCAGGCTCCCAAGACAAAGGGAACCCTTCTGTACAGTAAAATCAAGAAGGTTGAGTCAGCCCTGATGTCCAATCACTCAGTACTCAAGGAGTTACTGAGCATTTACGTGCCAGGCCCAGTGCTAAGCACCCTTTCCCACAGCCCAGCCCACCAGGAGGCCCTTTAAGGCCCTTCATCTTCAGGTTCCCCACGTGGCAGAGGGGAGGGCAGGAGAAGAGAAGGGAGAAAAGGGAAGAGCCAAAGCCTCCTTCACTCCCACTCTGCACCTCCTATGAGTGGATCTGGACACCAGGAACCACCCAAGGACAGTGTGACTCCACAGGAAGATAACTGCTAATGAAGGCTCCAAGGGCAAGGCTTGTTACAGCTCAAAATCTTCACACAAAATAAGTACACAGCTTCACACAAAATAAGTACACTGGCTTAACGTTTACTCCAACTGGTATAGAGCTGGATGGAAGTAAATTCCTACATCCTGAGCTTCAGTCTTTGAAAACGGGATTGAGTTCACCAGGTAAATGAGCTACTTTCAGTTTGATCTTGGAAAAATGGAGAACTTTCACATACCATAAAAATCTTGTTTTTATGCAAAGCAGCAAAAATAGAGTCCTTCTACTAAAATTAGGGAATAGAAACATTTTCTGACAATTTATTCCTGGTAAGTCTCCTTCAGTTAAGGAACCAAGTATTTGATTAAATAACCAAGAGAATATTCTTCACCACAATCTATTGCAACTATCAGCCTACTATGTTGTTTTTTTTTTTTTTTTTTTTGAGACAGAGTCTTACTTTGTCGCCCTGAGTAGAGTACTGTGGCATCACAGTTCACAGCAACCTCCAACTCCTGAGTTTAGGCGATTCTCTTGCCTCAGCCTCCTGAGCAGCTGGGACTACAGGCACCCGCCACAAACCCCAGCTATTTTTTGGTTGCAGTTTGGCTGGGGCCGGGTTTGAACCCGCCACCCTCAGTACATGGGGCCAGTGCCCTACTCACTGAGCCAGAGGTGCCGTCCCAGCCTACCATGCTCTTATCAAACTTACAGAGATTCTAATGTATTTGTCATACTATTTCCCCAAATTTAATGAGAATCACCAAAATAAGCTATCTTATTTATAACTTGATCCTGGCTTTGAGTTTTGAGAAAACACATTTAATACTGCAGACAAAATGACCTACTAAATTATAGTACATGGTACTAAAAAGTAGAACTCCCCCATTTTGTCCTTCAATTTAAAATGTTTATTGAAGTACATTATGCTTTCACTTCAAGAGGTAGAAGAATCCCTACAGCTCATTTAAATAATATAATTTATCAGATGACAACAGAAGATGCAGTAATTCCCCATAACTTACAGTTAACTCCCAAACAGAAAAGCTGCCTTCAGGTCACTACTACTGACTTGATACTAAGAAAAGATAAAGTGTAAAAACTGAATTGTTATGAGACCTATCTTGTCAGGATTGACACATTAAGTAGGTTAAAATATAAACATTTTTATGCATCCTTTCTTAGACTGAGTTAGTTATAGGCATTTAATTTAGGTGACCCTTAAAGCCATTAAAGAGAATTAGAATTCAGTTACTGAGGGCCTTTGCTAGCACTCTGGGAGGCCAAGGTGGGTGGACTGTCTGAGCTCACAAGTTTGAGACCAGCCTGAGCAAGAGCAAGACCCTGTCTCTAAAAATAGCCAAGTGTTGTAGCGGGCACCTGTAGTCCCAGCTACTTGGGAGGCTGAAGCAAGAGAATCGCTTGAGTTTGAGTTTGCTATGAGCTGTGATGCTATGGCATTCTACCGAGGGCAACAAAGTAAGACTCTATCTCAAAAAAAAAAAAAGAATTCAGTTACTGAATAGTTCCAAATAACCAACTTGTGGCATAGTCCTATCAGCTATAGATATGATTGCCATTAAAATATGGCTCAATGAGTAGGGTGCCGGCCCCATATACTGAGGGTGGTGAGTTCAAACCCAGTCCCGGCCAAACTGCAGCAACAAAAAAAAATAGCTGGGCATTGTGGTGGGCGCCTGTAGTCACCTGAGACTCACCTGAGCCCAAGAGCTGGAGGTCGCTATGAGCTACAATGAGATGGCACTCAACCGAGGGTAACAAAGTGAGACTCTGTCTCTAAAAAAAAAATAATAATACCAACAACAAATTGGTAATTGGTAATTACCTTTTGCCTACTTTAACAATGGTACAAAAAAATCTCACAAATTCTGATTGAAACCTGAAAAGAGACCCTTTCCCCCAGCCTGATAGGAGAAAACTCCTTTTCTGATCCCACTGTGGCTAAGGACCTCCTTAGGCAGGTGTTGGGCCCAGCTTGATCTAGTTGTCACTGAGTTAAAAGCTATGAAATAAATTTTTGAATTGCACTTTAACATGGGTGCTGAGTACTAACACTTGAATCTGAGTGATGAGGTCACAGTTCTTCCTTCGGGAGACACTTTTTCTACAGAGATGTCTGTTAGGCACATGGCTCTCTCCAACCTTCCTGGCTACCTCTATGTCCTTTGTTGGAGTCTTTTTCAAACTTCTAAATGATGGCATATTCAGGACTCAGACCTCAGCTTTTCTCTGTCGATATTCTTGACCTGCATGTATTTTAAATGAGTATTTCAGCCTTCACCTCTCTTCTAACCCTCAGATTCATATGCCCAGTAGACAGTTTCACATGGATATCTGTTAGCCATCTCAAACTTAACTGGCCAAAAACAACCATCGAGCCCTCTGCATCTGAGCAAGAACCATACCACCAATCACCTCATTACTTAGACTGAAAACCTAAGAATCTTTCAATACATTCCATAGATTCCACATCCACAAAACATCCCAAATTCTATCACATCTCACCGTTCATACCACACAGTTAGTCCATCATTTCTCCATCAATCTCTTCTACACAACTATAGCCTCCTGTCTGGTCTCCATGCTACCATTCTTGTTCCAAACAATTAAATTTCCACTTTAGCAGGCAGAGTGAGCTTCCTAAAACTATAAATCAGATGCTCATTTCTGCACCTAAAACCTTCCAATGGCCACTACTGTTCTTAGAGTAGACCCTCAAGGACCTCAGGTGCCTGCATTATTCCTCCTCTCACGACAGTGTGGCCCAAAGGACTTCTTTCTTCACTATGCTTGCGTTCCTGTGCATAGTCTTTGCTCCTAACCCTTTCTTCCCCTTAGGATTCTCTCTCTACACATTTCCACATGGCTCACTACAGATCTTCACTTGTCTGCCTCCTTATCACCCTTCAGAACTCAACTCAAACTTATCCTCCCTTGAGGACTGTCATGATCCTAACTAAAGCAGCCCACCCTGGCATCACTCTGTCACAATACTCTGTTTGGTTTGCTCCATAGTAATTAGTAATATGACCTATTCTCAACCAATCAAATTGACCCCTACAATTAAAGCATTTAACATGAAACAGAAGCTATATAAATCCCAAGTCCTAACTGCGTGTAGGCAAACTTACTTCAGTTTATGAAGATCTGTAAGAGATAGCCATACTCCACAAACATTTCTACTGAAAATAAAGGACACCAGCTTTACCATGAAGCCTCCACATATAACAGTGCTAACTGCATAGGAGCAGTGTAACTAAAATTAATAACTTACCAGGATCACATAAAAAAAGAACAGATGGTTCTTACACTTTTGTACTTAATTTAAAATAAAGTCATACCACCAGAACTCCTATCAAGTTGCTGAGACCAAAGTGTCTACGAACCATATGGCCTGCCTATTAATACATTTGACCCATTACTCAACAACTGTCCCCAACCTGATAAGAATGCAATCTGGGAGACACAAACTCCTGTACACATTTAGAAGATGGACACCCATGAGGGATGTTGAGGAAAGTGAAATTATTTATCCCCAAGGAGAGATAATAAAGAAGTAATCTGGTTACAATCCCTGAGACTAAGAGTTGTGACCAATGGTTGCCAATGATCTGAATGATATTTTTTTATCTTTACTAAGAAAGAAACAAAAGGAAAAAGAACAAACTAAAATTTCCACAGAGAGATTTAAACTCACTTCGTAGAATTTTCAGACACTGGGGAGTTCTGTATTCCGAAGAGGAACTGATTACCGAGAACAGTCATTAGCTCCCTGTCGCAGGTGCTTATGTGACGTCCCTCCTGAAAGCACAGTAGACAACAGAGTTCTTTCAACCTGGGCTGACCATCTTCTCAACACTGTCACCAACCACTATGACTGAAACCCTTATACAGTCTCATTTAATTCACACAGTAAGTCTATGAGCTGGGATTTTTTTTTTTTTTTTTTTGAGATAGAGTCTCATTATGTACCCTCAGTAGAGTGCTGTAGTGTCACAGCTCACAGCAACCTCAAACTCTTGGGCTTACGCAATTCTCCTGCCTCAGCCTCCCAAGTAGCTGGAACTATAGGCCCCTGCCCCAACGCCTGGCTATTTTTTGGTTGTAGTTGTCACTGTTGTTTGGCAGGCCCAGGTCGGGTTTGAACTCGCCAGCTCCAGTGTATGTGGCTGGCATCCTAGCTGCTGAGCTACAAGTATACCCAAGCAGGGTATTATAAAACGAAAACTACAGCTGAACCACGTTATCAGCTCTATTCCTTCAGGGAAATAATTTCAAGGCTCTGATTTCAAGTGTTCTTCCATTACACAGTGCTGTTTTCCTAAGAAGCTTTTGATTTATTGGAAAAGCAGGAGACATCTAAAACAGCATACGCTAAGACTCATATGAAAACTAAAGCAAGGGAATCTGAGACTCCTACTGAATCCTACAATAGTCAAGAACGTATTAACCATGAAGGCAAGACCGACATGAAACCACTAAGGAGAAAAGGGCTGATGATCTGAGAAGAAAGGCAAGATCGGCAAGAAAAATAGTGGCCTGCGTATGGCAAACATTCTTTTCAACAGAGAGAATAAAAACAGACAAAGGCTGGTCAGAGGCTAAGGAAAGACAGATTCAAGGCTAGAAGTTGAAGGTATTAAGAAAACTTCTAGAATTTTTCAGAGCCACAAGGTTCTTCAAGGTTCATCCCAAATGAACCTCATCTTTTATAAATAAGGTGAGATCAAAAGGGGGTAGACAGTTTAAGGCCAGTTAGATAGGCTGTGGCCCCATGCCCGGCATCCAGTTTCTGTCTCCCTTCTAATGCTCTAGAAGTCTCCTTTAAAATCACCTTCTCTCTCTAATCACCAAGGAAACAATAAGTATGAGCCTCTGCTCCTTTTTTTCCTTCTGCTTTCTTCCCAAGCAACTCCAAATTATTTCCAAAAATATACAATAGAGCCTTGGTAGCTGACCACCTTCCTACATCAACCACCTCCTTAAGTTGACCTAGTTTTCATTGACTGGACATGTACCACATGTACATATCAGTACAACAGGCCTAGTTCTTTATGTTAACCACCTCTGCATGTTGACCAGTTGTTACAGTCCCTTGAGTAGTCAACTTACAGAGGTTCTACTGTAATTAATTAGGCCAATGAGCAAAGAGTCACTGCCATGGAACTGTAGTAGGACCACAGGAGAATCAGAACTACAGTCTCTTACAGTTCACATGAACTTCAGCATCAGCCAGTCCAACCTCCTTCCAATCAATGTACAACACCTGTCTCCATGATCCCTGAGAGGAAAGTGTTAGAAAGTGTTCTTATATTGATTTCAAAGCTGCCTCCTGGAAGCATTAGGCCTGGTGCTGCCCTCCAGAACAAAACAGACCTACCTGCACTGCAGCTTTGTTTCAGTTTGGGAGCTAATTGTTCACACTCCACATTTCTCTTATCTGAGAGAGGAAAAAAAAGAGACATACTTCCTCCTTAAAAGTTGTATGGTTTGGGGGGTGGTGCCTGTGGCTCAGCGAGTAGGGCACCGGCCCCATATACCAAGGGTGGTGGGATCAAACCCGGCCTCGGCCAAACTGCAACAAAAAAGTAGCCGGGCGTTGTGGCAGGCACCTGTAGTCCGGGCTACTCGGGAGGCTGAGGTAAGAGAATCGTCTAAGCCCAGGAGTTGGAGGTTGTTGTGAGCTGTGACGCCACGGTAACGCCACAGTACTCTACCTAAAGGGTGATAAAGTGAGACTCTGTCTCTAAAAAATAAAAATTAAAAAAAATTAAAAAAATAACAACCTGAAAGAATGTTTCCAAAATACTAACTAAAAGGCAGAAGTCCTTGATAGTCATTTTTTTAATCAACTATCCTGCCAGAAGGTCTTGTTTTGTTTATTATAATTTAATTGATATGTCATAAAATTTACTTATTTAATAAAAGTGTACAATTCAGTGGTTTTTAGACTATTCATGAAATCAAGCAAACGTCATATTGTCTAATTCCAGAACATTTTCATCTCCCTTAAAAGAAATGCTGCAACCATTAGCAGTCATTCCCATCCCTCTGTCTCCCGTGCTCACGACAACCACTAATCTACTTTGTCTTTATAAATGTGCCTGCTCTGGACATTTTATATAAAGGCCTGACTTCCTTCACTTAGCATGTTTTCAAGGTTCACCCATGCTATCGCAGGAATTAGTACTTCATTGACTTTGGTGACTGAATAATTCCACCGTATGCCCATACTGTTTTCTGTGTCCTTTCATCAGCTGACAAGACATTGGGTTGTTTCACCTTTTTGCTATGAACATTCACGTGCAAGTTTTTATGTGGACATATGCTTTCATTTCTGCTGGTTATATACATAGGAATGGAATTGCTGGATTGTATAGCCTATATTTAACTTTTTTTAAGAATTGCCAGATTGTTTTCCAAAGTGGCTGTACTATTTTATGTTCCCACCAGCAGTGCATAAAAGTTCCAAATTCTCCATTTCCTTGTCAACACTTTTTATTACCTATCTCCTTTATGACAGCCACCCAGCCAGATATGAAGTGGTATCTCCTTACAATAATGACTTGTATCTGAAGAGAAGTTTTTAAATTGGCACTTAACATGCCATAAAATTTATTTCAATATATATTACTGATAAAGGGATATTCCAGGCATTATAACATACTGCTGTGCTATTACCTTAACATTCACAAAATGGCCCAAAATGAAAGAAGCATCTTGCAGCAGCTACGGAGGCCCATCTCTGAGGCTGTCATCTGTGAAGAGGAGCCAATAATACCCACAACCTAGGCAGCCAGTGAGGACTACATATGACCATGTAGATGAAGGATCTACTGAGTGTCCGGTGTTTAGGAAATGCTAAAGTTTGGTCAGTGTCTTTCTATAAAAAGGGGATTTGGGGCTCGGCGCCTGTGGCTCAGCGGGCTAAGGCGCCAGCCACGTACACCTGAGCTGGCAGGTTCAAATCCAGCCCGGGCTCGCCAAACAATGACGGCTGCAACCAAAAAATGGCCGGGCGTTGTGGCGGGCGCCTGTAGTCCCAGCTACTTGGGAGGCGGAGGCAGGAGACTCGCTTGAGCCCAGGAATTGGAGGTTGCTATGAGCTGTGATGCCATGGCACTCTATCCAGGGTGACAGCTTGAGGCTCTGTCTCAAAAAAAAAAAAAAATCTATCTTCAAGTTCACAGAACCTGTTTTCTGCTTGATTTATCCTGCTGTGGAAGATATTTATTGGATTTTTAAATTTCATTCATGTAATTCTTCAGCTTTGTGATTTATGTTTGATTCTTTTTTTATGATATTTTTGCTGAATTTCTCCTTCAGATTATGAATTGTTTTTCTGGTTTTGTTGAATTATCTGTCTGTAGCCCCTCTATTTCATTGAGTTTTGTTAAGTAATTATTTTGAATTACTTTTCAGGAACTGTAGAATTAATGTGTTTCTTTATTTGTGTGTTTACTTACTTTTTTAGGATTCGTGTGTACCTATGTAGATGTCTGTGCATTTTGTCAAAGAGTTGCCTTTTCTAAACTTTATAAAGTGGCTTTCCAAACTTTCTAAAGTCGTTCTGGTAAAAAGATAATTTCACAAAAAGATGGGTCTTAGAGTGCTAGTTGAAAAAGGTATGGTGGATACAGTGGTATAACCTCTCTGAGCTCCTTCAGCTATCATCAATGTCAGCAATAACTGTGAGTATCTCAGTGACCTAAGCTATAGGAATTTGTTGCAGCAGCAGTACAGCATGTGCTGTTAGACGCTTCATGACAAGGGCTTTGGAGTCCTCCTGTTCTCATTTTTCATACACCAGGGAGTCTTAGCTCAGAGTATCCTTGTCAGCATCAAGTCTGACATGGTTTACAAATAGCTGCAGCAGGGTTAGTCCAGGGGACACAAGAGGTGCACACAATGAGTCTGAAGCCAAGGTCTTAGATTCAAGGCTTGAAAACCTACTGCGGCACCTGGGAATTGGGGAACAGGATCTGTGACCAGGGGTAACTGCAAAATTACCACAAAGGCCAAAGTTTGTGACTCTGAAGCACACTTCAACCGCTTGAGCCTAGAGGACCAAATTGTAACTATGCTTGGCAGAGATAGTACTGACCTGGCTCTAGAGAAGAAGGGATACTTTGGAGATTCAAGCCTGAGGAAGCAGGGCACAGCTGTATTGCATGAATTAGAGAGCCAGTAGGGCACAGCAACAACTCAGGCCTCAGGGGATTAGACACTACATTAGGCACTACTACTTAGGGGATTAGGTGACTTTTAACCCTGGGATAGTGAAACACCAAGTATCCAGGCCTTGATGCCAATTACGGTAGTAGCAAGGACCCAGGAATGACACAATGGAGCAGTGGCTTAGGCCCAGGTGGTAGTGACCAGTGTGGCAAAGGCTCTGCTTCAGTTCAGGCACTGGGCAGACAAAGTACCCTTTTCCCAGGAGGTAGGGTACCAAGTCAGCTCAAGTCCCAAGGGGAAAGGTGCAGCAGCCACTAAAAGAGGTGAATGAAGTTGCTCTGTGGTAGCTTGGCCCCATGGGGTAGGGTATGGCAGCAGTTCAGTTTGGGGGTGACAGGCTACCAGATTGGTGTAGTGTAGTATTAATAATAACATAGCCTCAGGGATAAAAATGTGCTTACTCACCCCAGTGCAGAACACACTCAGCAGTCATTCCAGTGAAGATGGTGTAGGGTGGAAGTAGCACAGGCCACAGAGGTGGAACACAGGGCTGACTCCTTCTTTTGTGGTTTCCAGGCAGCTGCCTCAGCTGGGCGTAGCAGCTGTGAGGACTGCAGCAGTCCCTGGAATCAAGGTCTGTAGGTGACTAGAGTGGTGATGGGGATTACTGAGGTCCTCATGCTGACCTTTTCCAAAACCACAGGGAGAAGTTCCTCCTGGTTCTAAGCTGATCCCACCTGGGTAGTGGGGTGGGAGAGGCCAGTGTTTCTTTCCATTCTCTGTGTGGGCATCTTGAGTTTATGTGTGTTTCAAGATTTCTATTACTCATTTAATGTACTCTGGTACTCCTTTTTAGTTATTTCCATCAAAACATAGTTCTTTATTCATTTCTCTGGCTGTCTTTGTTAGGGGATGAGCACTTGAGACTTCTAGTCAGCTGTCTTGCTGGCAATACCCTCTGTAGTAGGAATTATTATGATATTAAAATTAGAAAATCATTATTTGGAAAGCATCATAGTAATAAATAATTTGGTGAGAAAACATCAATGCTAAACCTACTAGAAGAACTATTTTATGAATGGAGTATTTACATAGGTTCAAAGAACTTCCCCACAGAATATTTATTAATTACAAAAAGTTTTAAAATATAACATTAAAATGGAGAAACGAGGCAGGTGTCACTTTAATAAAATGATTGAAGTTAGCATAACCATAGCACAAATCAAAATCCTGCATCGCCTGATAGAAGGTAATAAGAACAGAAGATTACCTTTCTGGTGATGTTCTTATTGCTTCATATCAGGTGATACAGGATTGCATAACCTCAAATTGAATCACAAGGAAACATCAGGCAAACCTAAATTGAGGGACGTCTGTAAAATAATTGGCTGCAGCATTTAACGATATCAAGGTAACAAAAGTCAGGGAAAGACTGAGTATTCTAGGTTAAGGAAGACTGAAAAGATATGATAACTAAAGGTGTTATGTGATCTTAGATTGGATTCCATTACCTAAAAAGGGAATTATTGAGATATTGTCAAAAAGAGAAATTTGGTTTGCATATGGTACAACTTCTGCAAGTTGGCCACCCAAGGGACTATAACAAACTGTCAACATACAGAGGTGGTCAACATAAGGAACAGGCCTACTGTACTGGTGCATACACGTGGTGCGCATTCAGTGTATGAACATTCGGTCAACTTAAGGAGGCAGTCAATGTAGGCAGGTGACCCACTGTGGAGGTTCTACGCATATTGATGTAATATGTTATGTTTATTTCTTAATATTGATCGCTTCTTGGCCTTTTGGCTAAGATCAAGTGTAGTATTTCTTAATATTGATGACAATGTTGGGGTTATAAAAGAGAATTTCTTTACAGAAATTCTCCACATAAACATTAGGGTAATGGGGTGTCATATCATCAACTTATTTTAATTAATTCAGAAGAATAAAATTAATTTTACTTATTCTGTAAAAAAAAAAAATCCATGAACTTTCAATACAGTTATGTCTGCTGATGATTGTTTCCATGAGTCTATAGGGTTTTAAGAACTTGCACGAAGTGGTTTTCAGGATTGCCATTTGCTGAGAAGACTAAGAAAAGCATTTATGTACTGGCAAACATGCTCTATTATTTAAAGTGTTGCCTAATAAGTATTGATTGTCTCATAGTTTCAAGTTGCTTATGTGTGGGAGCCAGCTAAGTTTCTTCTGATTCCACATCCTAGAATGAAACTATTAGGAAAGCTTAAAGGTGTGCATGATGAGTTTGAGGTGAATTGGCATAAACTAGGGTGTTGCATAAAGCTATACTGAACTGGTTTCTCAGGAGTGGCTGGATCTTGACAGATAAATTTTAGAGTCTCCAAAATGGTGTGAAAGAAGTGATTATAGCAATATACCCCTGGGGCCATCCAGATTTCTCATACCCTTCATTATATCTGGTTACTATTCTATCATATGAGGCCTCAATTTTAGTGAGGAGAGTACTCAATTTAGATGTTCATCAAACACTATCTCTGCAAAGAGATAATGTAGAAGGGTTACCGAAAGAGCCATGGTGGCCACAGCTACTGGAGTTATTTTAAGAATAGACTTTCTTTACTGCAGAAGGTCACCTTCTCATTCTGGAACTCAGCACATACCTGGTTTAGCTCTGTTGTGGGACTTGCCACATCGTGTCCTTATCCAACACAGTTAGTAGTAATAGCATCATTGAGTTTGCTTGATTTCATAAACCACACGGCAGGGGAAAGTGTGCTTTGTCCTGGATCCCATTTGAAAGTGGCAATCTTCTGAGTCATCTAAGAAATTTATATCTTTGATAAGAAATGGATCAATGGCTTCAAGTGAGGTATAAGTTGCCTTCAAAATGCAGAGAATTCTATAAACCACTGTGTCTTTTAATGGAAAGTTGTGAATTATAAAAGAAATTTAAAAAAAGAGTGAAAGTGATGATACAGTATGTCTTATATCCTTAAACTGTTAAAATGTTCACTTATTTTCTCTTGAAGTTTACACTTCTATCCCCTCACAGAAAGGTAGTTTACTAGGGTATCAAGTATACTTCCCAATGCTTGCTCTTCTGGGGCAATTGAAATAATGCCACCAAACTGTGAACCAGTATCACAGCATGACATCTACAGACTGTCAAAATAGGTCTGTTTCTCAGAGCCTTTGCAGAACTGGTCACCATATTAGTAAATGAAAGAAAATGTCTATAAGGCCAACAGGTTCTAAGTGAAGCACACATGGTGTACAAAATAAGCCAGAAGCAAATACAAAATGTGGAGAACAGAATATGTAAGATTTCTATTGTTGCAATAAAAAGTTACCACGAAATATGTAGTGGCTTGCCTGTAATCCCAGCACTTTGGGAGATTCAGGTGGGAAGATCACGTGAGGCCAGGAGTTGAAGACTAACCTGTGCAACATAGCAAGACTCCATCACTACAAAGGCTAAAAAAAAATTAGCCAGGTGTGGTGGTATGTTCCTATAGCTCCAGCTACTTAGGAGGATGAAGCAGGAGGATCGTCTGAGCCCAGGAGCTTAAAGCTGTAGTGAGTTATGTCCGTGCCACTTCACTCCATCCTTGGCAGTAGAGTAAGACCTTGTCTCTAAAAATAGAGGAAAACAAAGTGATTTAAAGTAAGCTTCATTTATTTATTTCTCGTCTCACTGTTCCCATAGCTGGAAGTCTAGGCATGCTGTGGCTTAGCTAGTTCTCTTCTGGATCTCACAAAACCAAAATAAAGGTCTGTCTCCCTTTCTAGACCTTCTTGAAAATGATCTGCTTCCTAACTTGATCTATGTTTTCTAAATGGCTGTCATCCTAAACTTGACCTTGCCTCCTTGTAAACCTCTCTCCAGTCCTGCACATACCCTGTGCAACCAGCAAATGCACACAAAACCTTCTCACGTTTAGAATGCCCACCCTTCCTTCTGCAGAATCTGTCTTTCCTTTTCTTCCCCCACATATCTCTGACACCAACAGCGGAAAATTTATCTGCTTTTAAGTATTCATATGATTAGATTGGGCTGAAGAAGGTAATCCAGGATGATCTCTCTATTTTAAGGTTTATAACATCCATTACATTTGCCAAATCTTTTTTCCGTGTAACATGACATAGTCACAGGTTCCAAGAATCAGGGCACAGATATTTTTGATAGAGATAATATTCTACCTACTGTGCAGAGCATTAGACAAAAAACACTAAACAAAGGCAGAAAACAGAAAAAATTAAAAGCCATGTCACTAAACAAGTGTTCTTCATAGCTGGCTTTCATGTGCCAGCTGGGGCATAAATGTGAGAACTGCTTTACAGGATGGGTAAAAAGTCATTTGAAATTTTCTTATTCAGCTGAAGCCATTTTCCTCACCCCAATTACTTAATCCACTTTTCCTCCTTTGTGTTTCCTATTTTAGTTAAAAACATAACAATTCACTGTTTTAAGTTAAACACTTTGTTTTCTTCTTTCTTCCCTTCTTCTCTATAGTCCCATAAATTATAATCCAGCAAAAATATTATTTCTGTTTGTAAATGCCTCTTCCATGATTTCTAACTGAAGAAATTGAAATAATTTCACTACTGCATCCTACTCAATGTATAATGTATCAACTTGAAACTCATCTTATAATAATAATCACAAATTTGCCACAGTGATACAATTAGGGCAGAACTTGAAGATTATGGCTTTTCTCTGTTCCACCTGGCATCTGTTGGGGCAAAGAACGGTTAGCACTTCAACTTGGATGGCTACAACATCTAGAACCTAGATGGCGGGACTGTGTCCATTCATTGATACATTCATTCACCTTGCCCCTGGTGGAAGGGAC
The DNA here is from genome assembly GCA_963573935.1 of Arctocebus calabarensis. Classification (NCBI taxonomy): domain Eukaryota; kingdom Metazoa; phylum Chordata; class Mammalia; order Primates; family Lorisidae; genus Arctocebus; species Arctocebus calabarensis. The sequence goes on from CAUYON010048463.1 coordinate 20,652, forward strand.
TGTGCTCGTTCATTGATACATTCATTCACCTTGCCCCTGGCGGAAGGGACTGTGTTCATTTGTTTCCTGGCCAAGGAACCCATACACCTATATATACCCCGAGACTAAAAGCCTAAAGGGGGAGATGGGGAAATACCGGGAGAGAAATGGAGAGAGCTTTTCTCTCCTCACTTGAGTTCTCTCTCTCTATCAGGAGCTTTAGTGTTTTCTGTATTCTTTTCTGTAAATAAATTCTGTCTTACCACTGGAAAAAAAAAAAAAAGAAAATGCCATGAAGGCTATGTTAAACAGTTAGATGAAAACATTTCACATTGTATATGAAACCAGCACTTTGTACCCCTTGATTGCACTAATGTATGCAGCTGTGATTTAATAAAAAAAAAAATAATAATAATAAATAAAAAATTTCCTTCAAGGAAAAAAAAAAGGAACCTAGATGGCTGTCTTTTGCCCTCACATGCTCTTTCTACTTCATTTGAATTAGCACAGACTTATTCACACCTTGATATTTTAGCACAAAGACAAGCATTTCAGGAAAAGAAGCCAGGTGTCTCTCTGACCAAATCCAGTGATCAAGCTCAGAGTTAACAGAGAAGACCAATGTCTAAGGCCATGACAGATAGGAGGAACTGTTTACTGGAGAAGAGGCACACAAAGGTAAAAATAGAACCTATCACAATATATTTTATAGCCCCTAGTGATTTATTTCTTCTCACATACAAATTATAATTGCCTCTTCTCTTCCTTCCAAAATATACAAAATCTCATCTAATTATGGCACCAGACTTTGGCTCAAAGAATGGAATCTTGTCATCTAGATCAGGTCCAGGGATAGATTGGGCGTGAATCTCCTCAAACCAAATAATTTTAAACTAAAAATCTATATACACTTCCATGTGCCTAAAATACACTAGTAGTTTAGGAACAGAAAATCCACAGTAGACATTCCACCCAAAAACAAAGAGAATGGGGACTAAAATAGCAGTCCCTAGTCCACAGCCTTTTGCAATTTTGGTGGGCACATGTCAGAGCACCCTGCTCAGGGCCCAGTTCTGCTATCTTCACAGCTTTGGCTGGATTGCCTTGGCCCTTGGATTTACTCTGAGTTTTGTTCCTTTTTGAAAAGTTCGATAAGAAATGACCCGTATTTTAGACTGAGTAGCTTTTTCTTTTTTCTTTTTTTTTTTTTTTTAGAATATTGTGAGGATATTTAATATCTAGTATTAGCTTTATGTTTCTGCGTTTAATATTAAAACACTATGTATAAATCTAAGATCTTAAATTAGAAGAATTCTCATAAATCAACTCCCATAGTTCCTTCTATCATC
>CAUYON010048464.1:0-15857 GCA_963573935.1 Arctocebus calabarensis
GGGTCTTGGGGTCTTGGTGTGTGCCACACTTTTTGGGGGCAAAACACGATTGTAAGAGGGTCTTTTCCTAACAAATGCAACCAGTGTAACATGGTTTCTTGTACCCTCAATGAATCCCCAACAATAAAAAAAAAAAAAAAAAAAAAGAAAAGAAATCAGATTCTCCCCTAGAGCCTCTGGAAAGGAACAAGCCCTGCCAACTCCTTGATTTTAATCCAGTGAGACCTATTTTAGGTTTCTGACCTCCAGATAATAAATTTGTATATTTAAGCTGCTAAATTTATAACAACTTGCTATAGCAGCAATAGGAAAGTGATACAATCTTCACATAGTTTTTACTGACTTTTTGGTAAATCTTCATAATGGCTTGTATTTTGAATACTGCTACAGAAACACAGAGTATTGAGAAAAGAATCAGAAATATCCTATAATTTAATCTTCCCCCTTTCGTAATTTTATATCCTCCCCTCCCATAAATACGCTTTAGTGGAAGGTGTTTTCTCTTACTCTTTAGGGTGGTTATCTCCTCTGAAATTATGTTTTCCCCATTGTGTTTGGTAATTTTTTGTTTGCTATGTCCTTATAGCCATGACTATCTTACTGGCTTATCTATAGTTCGATTGCAGTTAAATTGGATTTTTCTTGAGCTTGGTGTGGGTTTTCTGAGTTAGTTCATTGGGTCTTGAAGAAGTAAGAAAGCTCTTTCACACCGGCCTTCTGGCTGTTACTAAAGGTGCTTCCAGAGTCTCCTCTCCACATTCTCTGGATATGATGCTTTTTGCAGAGAATAGGAGAAGACATTTAATTCCTTTTTCAATTCAGTCCTATTGTACTAAATGTAGTTGAAATTTCTCAGGTATATTAAACCCTTCTATTTTTAATTCCTGGTATATTTTCCTCTCTTTCAATATTTCGCTGGTAATTATTGTGAAATATAGAGTCCTTACCCAGAATCTTTAGTGTAGAATTTTCAATCTGAAATAAAACGTACACATAATTTAATCTAACTTTCTCATTTCACAGGTGATAAAACTTGGGTTCCAAAAAATCACACTAGTTATATTATTAAGTATGTATGTTTTTTTCATGGTATCATAATTTTTGAGAGAAAAGAAATGGCGTAGGACTGAGTCTCATGCCCTTTGCTGATTCAGCACATGAGATATTACTAGAGAGAATCTGTCAGTTTGATTCATCTTAGCTTATTATGGTTTAGAAAGACAACTTATACTTTATTTTGTCATATTTAGCTTCTCTGTGTGGGAAGGGCTAAGAAACTGTACATATCTCTGCTTGACTTTATTGGTTCTTGTTCAGAAGTTAGAATATTGTGAAATAATATATGCTTGATATTTGATTTAAATACCTCTCTTTGTCCAATAAAATTTACAGGGGCTAGTGGAAGGGATAGGAGTTTTACATTTCTATTTGCAATTTTTGTTTATCTTTTGCAGAAAGCAAACTTGTAAAGTCTAAATATTTTCTATATTAGCTTTAATGTATTAATGCAATCAATATGTAGGAGGGCTGTCTGAAAAGTACCCAGCCATTGTTAATATTACTTTTCATATCACATGGCTGGATACTTTCCAGACAGCCCTCATATTTAGCATCTAGTTCATCTAACAGTTGGATACCATGCAGCAGTAAATAAGAAAGCTAAGTTCTATGCCCTTATAAGGTTTGTAGCCTCCTAGGGGGAGGAATCATCGGATAATCAAGTAATTATTATACGGTGAATTAAGTGTCATTATAGGGGAATGGTAATAAGAAACACTCTGCCTGGACTTGGGAGTATGTGAGGAGAATGAATAAAAGAAATAACATTTCAACTGGTGAAAACTGGGAGAAAATTGTAGCATTCAAAGTATGGCCTCTGGACCAGAAGTATCCGCAGTACTAGGGGGTCAAATTTAGATGTGCTGTATCAGACATTCGTGGAGCATGGCCAGCAATCTGTGCTTTACAAACCCTCCGGGTGATCCTGATGCTGAGAACCAGAGATGAGAGAGAGAACAACATATTTAAATAGAGCTGCAGCAGAGACTTTGAAGTCATTAAGAGCTTGAGTTCAGAGAGGCAAGTAAGGCCCGATAAGAAGGTTGAAGAGTTTAGGTTTTTATCATAAATGCACTTATAAGCCATTGAAGCATTTTTAGTAGGGGAACAGCTTGATCAACTTTGTTTTTAGAAGAATCATGAGAGAAGAGATTGGAATTGAACAGCAAGAACACTTAAGAAGCTGTAGTAATAACAGTGACAGCCATACCTGTGGATAATGTAGACAGGTAAGGTAGATACTTACAAAAGATAATTTCTAGGATTTTCGTTTTGATTTAAATGATGAGAATGAGGGAGAAGGAGGAATTCTCAGGTTTAGCACTTGAGCCACTGGATAGATACTATCTATCTGGTCTCTGTAGTGGTGAATATAGGAGGAGCAGGTTGGGGAGCATGAAGAAGATGAGTTTGAGTTTGGTTTTGAACCCTGGAACTGAAGAACTCTTACAAAGATGCCGGTAGGTAATTCAGTATTTGCCTAGAGCTCATGAATATATAGACATGCAACTATTTGGGCTATACAAGGTAATTAAAGTCTTAGGAAGTCTTAGGGGATCAACTACATATTGAAAGTGTGTTGAATGAATGAGAACAAATATTGTAGAAACACCCATATTGGGCATTAGAAGGGGAACCTTCAAAAAGGGCTGAGAAGGACCAGCCAGAGAGAACTATCAAAACCTACAGAAGTGTAGTATCATGGAATCCTAGGAAAGAACATGCAGAATGAGTCCCTTGGTCATGTGTCTAATGCGTAAATCAAAAGGGGTGGACTAGAAAGTTTCCACTTGGGTAGCCACACAAAGAGTAGAGAGGCTTTGGGAAGTTAAGTGGATGTCAAGAATTTGACTAGAGTCAAGTGCTACTAAATGGATGGCCAGGGGGTAGAAGGCATTTTACGAGAAATCAGTGGGAGACAGACATTATAGATGTTTCGGCTACGAAGGAGAAGCAGCTGAGCGGTAGTGGAATACAAGCTCATTAGAAATGAGGTCAAGAGAAGGAGCAAGAAAATTAGATGAATTTGGGATGGAATGGAACACTATAAGCCAAGTTCTCTGATCCTCCATGAATGAGGCACTGTGTAAGGTACAAAAGATATCAAGATGTTTGAGACAAGTTCTTCATTCTTCCCCGGGACTCTGATCTCTTACGAAACAGACAAATAAAAAGAGCAATAATTATACAGCATTTTAGGCGTAATATTCAAAGTGTGATCTAAAAGCCATTAAAATCTAGATGAAGAAAGAGACTTTGGATATCAGAATAAGTCAGGAGACTAACAAATTCAGGTGTTTCACATTGTTTTTGGAATTTTCACTGTTTGATAAACACTTGTGTATAACCTGTGATATTTGGCAGAATATTTGATCAAAAATAGTGGTAACTGGCTCGGCGCCTGTGGTTCAACGGGCTAAGGTGCCAGCCACGTACACCTGAGCTGGTGGGTTCGAATCCAGCCCCAGGGCCCGCCAAACAATAATGACAGCTGCAACCAAAAAATGGCCGGGCGTTGTGGCAGGCACCTGTAGTCCCAGCTACTTGGGAGGCAGAGGCAAGAGACTCGCTTGAGCCCAGGAACTGGAGGTTGCTGTGAGCTGTGATGCCACAGCACTCTACCCAGGGAAACAGCTTGAGGCTCTGTCTCAAAAAAAAAAAAAAATAGTGGTAACTGTTAAATTTGCTAAGTAATTTATTAGAAACAAAACATGCTAAAAAGAAGAAAAAGGCAAAGTATAAATTCCCTGTAAGAAGCATTTTTAAAAGTCTCAGATAAACTTCAGGCTCTAGTCTATGTGATGTATAATTTTCTAGTTTCTTCTTTGTTACTTTTTATTTTATAATTTTGTTTTTTTTATTGATCATCTCTATTTTTCTATTATAAATTCCCTCAATCCTTTTTGGATTTAAGTGAGAATATAAGTGGTAAGCGAAAACTTTCTAGTCAATGATGTTAAAAAATAGACAAACATGCCAAAAAATTATCACCTCACCTTTTAAAAGATATACTTTATGTAATGTAAGTGTATTTTACTTCTTGTAAGCCAGTGTCAAAGTGTCAGCTCCTTCAAAAAAGAAGAAACGTTCTCAAACGTCATAGATTGGTTGACAAATGCTATTTTGGGGATGAGGAGTTGTCAGGGCAGGCCATGCTGACCACAGGAATGTTGAACAGCAGATGTTGGCTTTGGGCAAAGAACTTTTGATGCCTAGTAACTTCTTTGAAATGTTAGGACCAATGGCCCTTGTGGGAACCCCCACAACAAAATGTTTGTCCCACATGGAGTGTACTATGTGAGAATAGAAATGCAGAATAATAGGACAAAGATACCCTATCAAGAAACCAACTGTGTTTACAGATTTTCCAAATAACAGGTCAAAATAGATTTTACTATGGTAAATATTCCAATTGCAAGGTTCTGCAAAATTTCTGTCTGTCTCATGTATTTTAAGCAAGATTTCTGGGCCATGTGGCTTTTTGAGTAGACTTCAATGACATGTAACCACTAAACAAAGACCTTGTCATTTATTTAACTCCAACTGTCTTTAATCTTGAGGACAGTAATACTGTGAGAAACTCTGGGGTTTCAACATACCGTAGAATGTTATGTTGGATCAACCTAACAAAGAATTTTCAAATTCTTTGCCTCCCCCTACATATGCTGTAAAAGGTGCATGTTATCTATAGGTCTTTAAATTTGGGTCTGTGGTTTCTTCTTTCTTTCCATCATCTTTTCTCCTTTCTCTTTTAGTTCACAGCCATGAACGAACCACAGTGCTTCTACAATGAATCCATTGCTTTCTTTTATAACCGGAGTGGGAAACATCTTGCCACAGAGTGGAACACAGTCAGCAAGCTGGTGATGGGACTTGGAATCACTGTCTGCATCTTCATCATGTTGGCCAACCTCCTGGTCATGGTGGCAATCTATGTCAACCGCCGCTTCCATTTTCCTATTTATTACTTAATGGCCAATCTGGCCGCCGCAGACTTCTTTGCTGGGTTGGCCTACTTCTATCTAATGTTCAACACAGGACCCAATACGCGAAGACTGACTGTTAGCACGTGGCTCCTCCGTCAGGGCCTCATTGACACAAGCCTGACAGCATCTGTGGCCAACTTACTGGCCATCGCGATCGAGAGGCACATTACGGTTTTCCGCATGCAGCTCCACACAAGGATGAGCAACCGGCGGGTGGTGGTGGTCATTGTGGTCATTTGGACTATGGCCATTGTTATGGGTGCTATACCCAGTGTGGGCTGGAACTGCATCTGTGATATTGAACATTGTTCCAACATGGCGCCCCTCTACAGTGACTCTTACTTAGTCTTCTGGGCCATTTTCAACTTGGTGACCTTTGTGGTCATGGTGGTTCTCTATGCTCACATCTTTGGCTATGTTCGCCAGAGGACTATGAGAATGTCTCGGCATAGTTCTGGACCCCGACGGAATCGAGATACCATGATGAGTCTTCTGAAGACGGTGGTCATTGTGCTTGGTGAGTTTGGCTCGACTATTAACTTACTTTATGGATTCCCAGTGTCTTAATATAAACCACATTAATTTATGATAGTGGTAAACAACAATATGAATATTCAGAAATACATGCAGGGATTACCAGGAAATAACACATTTTCATATTAAATCAGCTTTCCAGTCTTTCTACAATTACAGAATCAGCTTTATGGATTTATGGGTTTCCATGGTACAGTGTAAATGGTGGCGATATAAAAGATATCATTGAAGAGTTTGTCTATCTAATGTTGAAAATACCAGAATAACCAAACAAATTCATTTAGCTTGTGAGAGATTTTCTTACAGTCCAAATCGTTTTTGCCTTGTGGTCTCTGTGTTATAGATTTTTGACGGAAAGTACTTTCATATGGATATGGACTATCATATGTAGCAAATTTTTTTTAGTCTATTAGTAAGTTATCTTTCACATTCAGCAATTGTTACTGCATTGTATGTAAGCATATTAAGGTTTTGTATAGATTTATTGCACAAAACACAAACACGTCTCTCAGTCTTTGTGAAAATTTGCTTTCTAAAAAATTTTCTGTTTGAAGTAATGGAAGTTAATTTATATTTCAAGATGAAGACCAAGATTTCATTCTTTTTATAGATTCAAATAACCTTTTTCTTTAAATAAGCATTGTTTTTCCTGAATGAAACATTTCTCATAGTGATCAGGAAGACTATATTTATTCATTTAGATACTCAGAAAATAGTTAAAGAGCACCTCATAAGTTTTAGGCTCTGCTGGCCCCTGGAGATATACACACAGAAAGAACAAACGTAAAACATTTCTTTTGGAGTTTCAAGTGTCTATTTAAAAAGTTTACTCTGAGAATATGTTTAAATACTTACCCAATTGAATTACATATTTTCCAAAGGCCATAGTCAGGCTAATGTTCGATCACACTTAAAATCTTTTTTAAAAAATCCTCTTATCATCTCATCTTTTTTGAGGGAAATCCAGTGGTAAGTTCCTATTATTCTGTTTGCTCCAGTTTGCAAAGCAGTGTTGAGTGAATGTAGCGGGTGGTTATGTGGCTTCCCTTAAACTCTGGGTGTTACATTAATTTTGGTGACTGGAAGGAGAGAGAACCCCACTTATCATTAAATAGCATTCTGGTCGGTGCCTCTGTTCTGTCTTTGTTGGTTAGGGTGACTGCATCCTGCAGATCATTTCTGGCTATCCTGATTGTGACCCTCTTGTAGAACTGTAAAAATGAGAACTAGGCCTTGGAATCACTGACCCAGCTGAAGCCCTGCCCAGCTAACTGGGACACTGGGATGATAGCTGCGCTGGGGATCTTACCTTGTATGTGAGATTGTTTTATTCCAGTCAAGGAAGTTTAGTGGACATACAGAAATGGTTTCCCTATATGTTTAATTATCAACAAGACCTTGAGCATGCCTGTGCCACAAGGACATACCATTTTGGCACCAGGAACTGGTTTAATGGAAGAGAATTCTTCTATGGATGAGGGTAGTTGGCTATAAACACAGATACAGCTTTGGTTGCTTGCTCATTGCTCACTACCCGCTGTGCAGCTGGTACGTAACAGGTCACCATACTGGTCCATGGTGCAGGGGTTGGGGATGCCAGATAAAGATGAAAAGCATCTTAGTTTACTATGGATGCCATTTTGTATGAAATTAAATAACATGAGACATTTTACTTCTCTGTTGACCCAAATGTTTATTTACCGATGATCTAAAAATGCCGCCTTGACACTTTCCATATTGCTTGTACTTTTTCTATGACAAGTGCTGCTTCTGGCTCATAGAACCACAAGCAGTACTGAACTTGGACTATTAACCTGCTGAGTTCTTGTTTTAATTTTGACATGTGTATAATATCTAGCATATTCCAGTATGCAGTATACTGAATGATTCATGCAAAGTTAACTTTTGTATCTCATTGGGTTATTTTCACATTGAGATAATTATTGAGGGTTTATAAAGATACACTTTCCAAGTATATCTGCCCGAAATGACTCTTACCCCTCCCCAACCAAAACATACCTCTAAACTTGAAAATGACAAAAGTAGCATTGCCCTCTGAGATTTGAACTAGTAGGCTCCTCAAAGATAGAATATAGTTAACTACCTCTGGAATAAATAACATTATTTCAGTAGCTCTGGGAGGGAAGAAATTTTAGAATATATCAAACTCCAATCAAGGTAATAATGTAAAGAAATTTGGCGAGGCAAGATGGGAATGTGATTGTAATACAGAAAGCAGAAATTAAATGACTATTGCGTTTTTTGAGAAAGGTAGTGGGAATCATGAATGGGCAGAATGTGGGCCCTGGAGTGTTTAAATGTGGGCCTGGGAATAAGGAATTTACCATCCAGAAGGATGTTTGTCAAGGTTGATGTCTGATGTCCCACAATGTGCTCCCTTGCTTGAACTGTAAGCGTCCAGTCCTACGTAGGCATGATTTATAGAAAAAGTGGGTTGGTCTTAAAGGAACAAGAATTTTGGTGTTTTCATTGTAAGTTAGTCTACTAACAATCTGGGTTTTTTTGTTTGTTTGTTTGGGTAGGCTTTTATTGAGAATTTTTGCATCTATATTCATGTGAAATTGATCTGAAGTTCTCCTTTTTAGTTGTGTCTTTTCCTGGTTTTGGTATCAGGGTGATGTTTGCTTCATAAGACGTGTTGGGGAAGATTCCTTCCTCCTCAATCTTTTGGAATAATTTCTGCAGTATGGGAATAAGCTCTTCTTTGAGGGTTTCATAGAATTCTAGTGTGAAGCCGTCTGGACCAGGGCAATTTTTGTTGGGAGACTTTTTTATTGTTTCTTTGATCTCAGTGCTTGAAATTGGTCTGTTTAGGAGATCTACTTCTTCCTGGATAAGTTAAGGGAGAGGGTGTGATTCCAAATATTGATCCATTTCCTTCACATTGTCAAATGTCTAGGCATAGAGTTTCTGGTAGTATTCACAGGTAATCTCTTGTGTTTCTGTGGCACCAGTTGTTATTGTGTTTGTCTATATTCTTATTAAGTTCTTTATGGCTGTTCAAATGAAGAACTCAATCCTGGACATGTTCTACTGTGTGAAAATGTTAAAGAAGGTTTTTTTTTAAAGGTCAAGGTGTGCCCAGATTTAGAATTGGAAAACTTAAGAATCATACCGTTCAACTCCTTCATCTTAACAAAGGAAAAGACCGAAGCTCTGGATTTAATTGAGAACTTTAGTTCTTATTTAGCTCATGACCCAAACCAGGATCCAGGTTTTCTGAGTTCTACTAAGGTGCTGTTCTTACCGCCTGTGTCTCCGCCTTGTTCAGTCCTATCCACACTTTCCATCACCTTCTATTTTGTGAACGTCAACATGTATTTATGTGGCTAGCCAGGATTAGGTGTAAACATTGTGGCTATAAAGGTAACTGGCTTCCACAGAAAGGGTCTCCTTGAATTCAGTCTTCTCATAACTAACTGGTGATCTCTGTCATGAGCTTTGTCAACAGTCATCTGGAACTGCATTGGTCACATCTCATGTAGCTTTTTTGACAACAGTATTATATTAGTGTTTTTCATCCAAGTTGGCTTTTAATTAAGTCTGTGCTTTTACGTGTGTGTGTGTGTGTGTATGTGTGTGTGTTTTCTCACTTATATTCCAGAGGCAAGATGCCTCTGCAGTCCACTCTTGGCTATGCCAGTATCTGTTTGAGTGATTTGGGGCAAGTTACTTTGTCCATGTTAATTTTTCTGCGCCTTCATTTATAGGATGAAGTTGGCCGATTTGATTTCAAAGATTATTTAGGGTTCCATTTATTATTCTATAAATATAAGAACAGTAGCTACTGTGGGTCAGCTGTGTGTGCTTTCTAGTGGAAAACTTAGAGACTGGTACAAAAGCAAGGGACTGCAATTCCTGTTTGTGTAAATGGTACATCGCTTTCTTTCTTTATTTTGACTCCGCTCCCTGCCGGCAGTGAGGGGGCAGGGCCACTTTCTTTATTTTTTTTTATGGCTAGTCAAGTGGAGCGGATGGGATAAAGAAGGAAAAAGAAATCTATAACTGTGATCCATTATTGAAAACACCAAAGCTGGATGTGGTGGCTCACGCCTGTAATCCTAGCACTCCAGGAGGCTGAGGCAGGCAGATCACCTGAGCTCAGGAGTTAGATACCAGCCTGAGCAAAAGTGAGACCCCGTCTCTAAAAAGAAAAAAAAAGAAGGAAAGAAAACACCACTGCAGTTAGATCAGACATCACTTTTTAATAATTTGCTTTTATCTATTTGTTTGTTTTGGAGACAGTCTCACTCTGTCGACCTATATAGAGTGCTGTGGTGTCATAGCTCAGAGCAAGCTCAATCTCCTAGGCTCAATCCTCTTGCCTCAGCCTCCTGAGTAGCTGGGACTACAAGGGCCCACCACAACACCTAGCTAGGTTTTCTATTTTTAGTAGAGACGGGGGCGTCTCTCTTGCTCAGGTCAGTCTCGAACTCCTGAGCTCAAGCCATCCTCCCATCTCAGCCTCCCAGAGTGCTAGGATTACAGGCATGAATAATTAGCGTTTAGATGCACTATTCCTCATTAAAGGGAATGATCCACTTATAGAGGATCATCTCAAAGACATGAACTTCAGGGCTTTCAGGGCTCTGCTTTGCTGTGGAGAGCAGCGTGGCAGGAAGAGCAGGCATCTCAGTTGGTCCTGTTGCTATGGGCAGAGCAGAGAGTGGACACACAGTCTCTTATTCTCTGGCCACAGGTGACCGGCTACACATCCTGTTGCTCTGAAGAGGAATTATAGCCACACTAAGTCTCCTAAGGTCCCAGTGGCATCCCTGAGAAGGCCTTTTAGAGGAAGAACCTGAAAGGAATATTTATGAGAGCCTTGATTGTTTGGCCAGCCACTATGCTGGCTTGGCACCCCAGGTGGCATCCTGGGGAGACTCCCTGCAAGAGTCCACAGTGCTTCCCAGACCCCAAACCCTGGGCTCATGGCAAGAGAGAAAACAGCTTTCAAACACCAGCTCTTTATACGCTTTTGTTGTCCATCTCCATTCAAATATTTTTACTCAGAAGAAACTTTTAAACAGACACAAAAACCAAAAACGCCACATATACCTAACAGAGGTCCTTTTGAGGTGTGAACAGAGGAACCAGAACACGAAGCTTTTTCAGACTTTGTCTAGCTCAGAGTCCTGTTGGTCCAAATATAAATGTTGCGAAATCATTTTTTCTTGATATTAAAAGTAATAAATTACCCAGAGATTTCTTAAATGAATGGTGGTGGCCAGTGGGAATCCCTGTTGCCTAAAGTTGGAGAGTTTAGACTTGGAGTAAGAGAGGCCAGAATTTGAAGTTCAAATCCTAGCTCCTTGCTTACTAGTTACATACTCCAGATCAGGGAGTGGTTCTCAATCTTTCTAATGCTGCAGCCCTTTAATAAAGTTCCTGTAGGTCACAAGCCCCAGGTTGAGAACCGCTGCTCTAGATGAATAACTATAACTCTCTGGGCCTTAGTTGCAGAATTAATAAATTAAGGACAATAGGACCTTTCTCATCAAGTTGTGAGCATTAGATGAACTGATTTATGCATAGCACCTAGTACAATGTCTGGGTTACCGACAGTGCTGAATTATAGCAAGTGTATATTATCATTATTATTAGGTTCTGTCCTGCATCTTTTTCTGACATATCCACATCCACATTTACCTCCACACTAAATCCACATACAGTAATTAGGTTTGGTGTTTGAGATGGCGCTTTGTTTCCATGATGTAGAATAAAAGTACTGTTGTGTTTTAGTAGCTGTTGACTTGAATACTCTAAATTTTATCCTGAATGGCCTTTTCTTCTCCAAAGATACACCTTTGCTGCAGCATTGCCTCTACCTTATTTGTTGAGCTTCAGTCCTACCTATGAAAAGACCTATTAGCATCACAGGAAATGTCTGTTTTGACTGGCTCACTCTCCAGAGATGACTCAGCAGTATTGACTAATTGTTAAAATGGACTTTGCAGTGGAACAGGCCACTTTGTCCATAGCTGTTAGAAAGTCATCATTTACTTGGAGTACTTGAGGCAGAGCTCAAAGCCCAAACATCACGTCGGGCGCCATTCTCTTTCGTTTTGTAACTGGTGAAGGATGTGTCTGGTATAAGTGGATGAAATGACAAATGGACAGTGTCATGAACAGCTTATTGCTATTCTCCTTCCAGTCCCAAGTTTACTGTTTGACCAACTATGAGTCCTTTAATTTGGGAAGAAAAAGATATTTAATTTCTCTTTTACTGTATTCGGAGAATCATTATGGATGTTCTAGGATGGCAGGGGCTTATCTTACTCTCCAGCATCTAGAGCAGGGCATGGCACTTAGCCAATCAAGGTATTTATTGAATAACTAAATGAAACATACCTCTTATTCTGGATTGAGAGTTTTACAGATTGTCTCATTACAATAGAGATATACCCGTGTAGTCTAAAATTCAGTGTGATTTAATAGTGAGTCCTGATCAAAGGGATCTTGGTCATAGGTAGTTATAATAAAGCAGTTATAAATCTTGCTCATCAGGATATTTTTGTTAGATTCCAGGATATTCTGGTCAATAATAGTTTACTTTGTCAATGTATGTAGAAAGTCTTCTAAGTTCTCCGTTTATGAGTATGGATATAAAGATCAACAAAATAGGGGTGGCGCCTGTGGCTCAAAGGAGTATAGGGCACTGGCCCCAAATGCCAGAGGTGGCGGGTTTCAAACCCAGCCCGGCCAAAAACTGCAAAAAAAAAAAAAATCAACAAAAATATGGACCCTGCTCTCAAGGACAGTTTAAATAAATACAATGTAACATAGTAAATAAACACAATACACTATGATAAAAGGAATGAGGTATTACAGGAATGCTGTATTCTAATGGGGCTATGTCTGGAAAAGACTTCAAGATGAAAGTGATGTTAGGATTATATCTTGCGTATGGAGTTTGCCAAGTGAACCCAGGCAAAGGAATTATTTCTGTTAGATATTCTTTACACTCTGAATTGAGTGAAATATTCAATCACTTCTCTTGTATTGCACCTGTCATGCCCCTTAGAAATGACATTAATCTTTAGTAGGTGTGCACATCTCATGTCAGTCTCTCAGGTTGGAACGGCAACTTTCTGAAATTGTCAGATAATATTTTCTTACGATTTTGTTAATAACACTTCCATTTTCTTGAGTAAGCCAAAGGTAGCAGTAGACAGGTTTTGACCTGTAGGGAAATGGATGTGAAAGGCTGTATCGTGACATGAATGTGTTTGAGGACCTGAAAGGTAAGTGGCAGGAAAAGTTGATGTCTATACCTGGAGCATGAGGGAATATGATTTTTTATAGTGTCTTAGAGTCTGTAATGACCCAGATGGGGAAGAGATTTCAGGTGATTTTTATTTTTTTACTGTTCTAACAGTAGAATCCAAAGGCAACTGTTACATCTAGAAATGTACAGTCCAGGGGTTTACATTCGTAGGGCCTGTAAGTATCATTTCCCTGATATGATGGACTAAATAAGCATGGAAAGGATGCACACATGAATTGCCAAACTTAGCTAATAAAAATAATTATAGGGTCACATTTATACAAAAAAATTATTGTTCATCTGAAATTAGAATTTAACTAGGTATCTCGGATTTTATCTGGTAACCCTAACAAACATACACAATTGTGCACACAGGATTGGCTGGGAAGTAAAGCATTTTAGATGATAATCAGCTCCGGATTACCTACATTTTCTTCTGTTTTACAGGTTTCCTTTTTTTCTTGGAGCTCAATTGAAATGCAGAAGGGTTTTTACTTATTTACTCTTTTAGAATTTTGAGTTGTCTTAAATGAAGGATTATATCCGGTTTTTGGAACCTTGTATTTCTCAGAAATTATGTTTGCTCATAAGGAGGTAAAGTTGCATGCCTCCAGGTTAAAGCTGAATTATCTTTTTGTATGTATTCTTTGTCAGGCTCTTTGAAAAAAGCATTTTAATGAAATTTATTTTTCCATATAAATAAGGAATTGTTTTCTTCTGTTTGTGCCTTTGATATTTTTTTTTTCTTTGAGGTCTAGGTAGAGCTTTGGGCCTCTGAGAAGCTACTTTTTATTGGTATATTTTGAAGATGATCGTGTCTAGACTGAATGTGGTCATGGCTTTACTTAAACCCTGGCAGGTCTCTTGCACCCATAGAGGAGTTATTGTAATGATCCAAAGCAAATATGAAGTTCTAACAGGGTGACACAGCAGTAACAGGGTCTTTTTGAAGAAGTGGGATTTAATCTGGCGTTGGGAGACTGGAAATTCATGGCTTCACCTATTTATTCTGCCCAAGTAGACTTTTGTTGACACAAAGGACGCTGAATTTTAAGTTGGGTTTTCCATGAGTTCATTCTAAACAGGTATTTCTGTGCTTCAAAAAGCTTCTCTTTATGTGGCAGGCAGGGATTCATTCACTCAGAGTTATTTTCCTTTCTCTTGGGGTAGAGAAGACAGCCACTTAGAAGCCCAGCCTTTAAAGACCTGCAGAAAAGATGGATGAAGTGAAAATTCAAGAAGCTTTTGCTGTAGCCAGCAAGTGATTCACCATTTTATGCTAAAAGAATTGACTTTGCTAACCTTGCTGAGCGTGTGGTGCACAGGAATGCTTTGTATATTGGCCCAGCCTGAAAGGAAAGCCAAGCTGTAAATTGAGGAGCTGGAATCAGTGAGTTTCTGAACTAAATCACGAAGAGGCCATATTTACACATTCTAAAAAGTGTGTGTGTATGTGTGCCTATAGTGATCAAATGGTCAAATAAGCAAACATAGAGATTGGAGTACTGGCTTTATTTAATTTGGCAAATTCTAATATTTTAGAGGAAAAGTGAAGATGTTTTAATTAAAAACCTATTTGTAAGGCACCATGTGTACATCCTAGAGTATTTACAACTTCCAGTACGCGATAAGTACTTTTTTAGAATGAAAGAGAATGCTGTAGGGACAAATTTTGAGTAATAAGTCCAACTATAATAGTATGTTATATTAATATAGTGAGATAATAAGATGAATTCATTCATGGAATTTCTTAATGGTTTAGGTCAATCTGAATTAGTAGTACCACTTTTAAGGCAAGAAATCTGTCAATAAAGCATTCATACATTTAAGCAAATTAAAATTGGAAATTGGAGCAGAAAGTACATTCATTTATCTGTATTGATCTGTCCATGTTATAGTACATAGGAAGTGATTTACATTATAAAATGTGTTCAATATATTGTCATTCTGCAATTACTAATTGATAGTAGTCATGTTGTATGTCGCTGTATTACTAGGGAACTTATTAAGATCATGGGATATTTTGGCCTATTGTTTTGATGAGACTTTGAGGACATGTTTGCACTATCTTTATGAATATAGTATTTAAATCAAAATTAAAGTAACATTGATTTTCATTGAGAAGGTATTTTCTGGAGTATGTGTTATTAACCCACTTTAATCTCTCAACAATTTAATACTATGTAGCTCAGTTAAAATACTTTTTGTTTGCTACATTTTTAGATTAAATTAACTAAGGTTTTCACAGGAATTAAATCTTTTTTATAAATTATATAAAGCCTTAATTTATTATTTATTATTATTTTTTTTATTAAATCATAGCTGTGTACATTAGTGCAATTGTGGACTGGCTTCATATACAATCTGAAACATTTTCATCAAACTGTTTAACATAGCCTTCATGGCACTTTCCTAGCTATTGTATGAAGACATTTCTATTCTGCATTTAAGTTAAGTTTCATCTGTACCCTTCTAAGATGCACCCTAGATGTGATCCCACCAATTACCCTCCCTCCACCCATTCTCCCACCACCCCTCCTCCCCTGTGCCCCTTTCCCCATATTCTTATGTTATAATTGGGTTATAGCTTTCATATGGAAGCTATAAATCAGCTTCATAGTAGGGTTGAGTACATTGGATACTTTTTCTTCCATTCTTGAGATACTTTGCTAAGAAAAATATGTTGCAGCCCCATCATGTAAACATGAAAGAGGTAAAGTTGGGCGGTGCCTGTGGCTCATCAAGTTGGGCACCCGCCCCATATACCGAAAGTGGCGGGTTCAAACTCAGCCTCGGCTGAACTGCAAAAACAGAAAAATAGCTGGGCGTTGTGGCGGGCGCCTGTAGTTCCAGCTACTCAGGAGGCTGAGGCAAGAGAATCGCCTAAGCCCAGGAGCTGGAGGTTGCTGTGAGCTGTGTGACGCCACGGCACTCTACCGAGGGCAATAAAATGAGACTCTGTCTCTACAAAAAAAAAAAAAAAAAAAGGA
>CAUYON010048466.1:0-25311 GCA_963573935.1 Arctocebus calabarensis
ATAAATGGTGCTGGGAAAACTGGATATCCACATGTAAAAGACTGAAACTGGACCCTCACCTTTCTCCACTCACAAAAATTGATTCAAGGTGGATAAAGGACTTAAATTTAAGGCATGACACAATAAAAATCCTGAAAGAAAGCATAGGAAAAACACTGGAAGACATTGGCCTCGAGAAAGACTTCATGAAGAAGACTACCATGGTAATTGCAACAACAACAACAAAAATGGGACTTAATTAAACTCAAAAGCTTCTGTACAGCTAAGGAGACAACAACCAAAGGAAATAGACAACCTACCCAATGGGAAAGGATATTTGCATATTTTGAATCAGACAAAAGCTTGATAACTAGGATCTATAGAGAACTCGAATTAATCCACAAGAAAAAAGCCAACAATCCCATATATCAATGGGCAAGAGACATGAATAGAATCTTGTCTAAAGAAGACAGATGAATGGCTAAATAACATGAAAAAATCCTCATCATCCCTAATTATTAGAGAAATGCAAATCAAAACCACCCTGAGATACCATCTAACTCCAGTGAAAATGGCACACATCACAAAATCTCAAAACTGCAGCTGCTGGCAAGGATGTGGAGAGAAGGGATTACTTTTACACTGCTGGTGGGACTGCAAACTGATACAACTGTTTTGGAAGGAAGTATGGAGAACTCTCAAAGAACTCAAGCTAGACCTCCCATTTGATCCTACAATCCCATTACTGAACATCTATCCAGAAGGAATAAAATCCTTTTATCATAAAGACACTTGCACTAGGCTGTTTATCGCAGCTCAATTTACAATCACCAAAATGTAAAAACAGCCTAAATGCCCATCAACCCAGGAATGGATTAACAAACTGTGGTATATGTACACTATGGAATACTATTTAGCCATTAAAAAAATGGAGACTTTACAGCCTTTGTATTAACCTGGATTGAAGCGGAACACATTATTCTTAGTAAAGCATCACAAGAATGGAGAATCATGAATCACATGTAGTCTATTTTGATATGATGAGAATTAATGACAATCAATGACACGGTGGAGGTGAGGGAAGGGGAGAGCAGAGAGAGAAAGAATGAGGTTGGAGTGGGGAAATGAAGAGCAGAGACAGGGAAGAAGTGACGGGGGTGGGGTCTTGGTGTGTGCCACACCTTTTTGGGGCAAAACACGATTGGAAGAGGAACTTTACCTAACAAATGCAATCAGTGTAACATGGTTTCTTGTTACCTCAATGAATCCCCAACAATTAAAGAAAAAAAAAGAAGTAAAACATAAATAAATAAATAAAAAATAAATTATGTCCTGTTGCATACTTGCATCATCTATTGGCTCGTTCTTTGACTCTGACACCAAGGACCTGGCAGAGAGAAATTCCAAAAGGCTACCAAAGGCTTCAGATATTCTGTTTTTACAAAAGATGGTAAAGAAATGTTGGAAATGACAGAGCCTCTTTTTCCCAGATCTTCAATATGCAATAAGAATAGTAAGTTAATTTAATAATCAGCACTCTATTTGAATGTTTCTGATTATCCAAACTGAAAGTAAAAAAATGATGATTTCCACTGAACAAAAGCTACTTTTGATAAAGGAATGGATATTACTGAGATGTATACATTAAGGTGTGAATTTCAAGTGATTTTTAATAGTTTTTTAAGTAGAAGGAATAGATTATCTCTGATCTAGCTACCGGTTTGTCACCAGTAATTCCAAAACTGGTAACATGCATGAACAGACAGATAGAGTGTATATTATTTGAACAGAATAAAGTGAATGATTTCTATAAGACAGAATTTCTAAATTTGAAATTTCCAAGTTTGACTTCTAGAATAATGTTTCTCAAATGCCAATCCATGGACTATTTTTCTGTCCTGGTATCTGCTTTTTATTGCTCTGCAGCAAAATTAGTAAAATTACCAAAGGCATAATTTTATATGGTAACGTTACCCAATATCCCCTTCTTTCAATAGGATTGTCTTTTATCTTTTCTACTTTGTAAAGTTAACATATTCTTTCTCATATGAAGTGATGATGGTAGTATAAGATAGCATGTACTTTAAAAAGTATACATTTTTGGTAAAATAAAAAGTTAGCAACCTAATAAAGTTTAAAACCGATTGGATATCTCAATTTTATAGCACATTAATTTATAAGAGATTTAGAATCAACTAAGTATTTTTTCTAACACCTTTGAATAACTCTGCCTACAATTACCCCAACAATGAATCCCAAGAGAATAGCACATCATATAATTGACTATAGTTATATCTTTATTTATATAGGCCAGTATCTGTTATTGATAAATGAATCAAATTTAAAAAAAATACTAATGTTGCGGTGGTGCCTGTAGCTCAAAGGAGTAGGGTGCTGGCCCGATATGCTGAAGGTGGCAGGTTCAAACCCAGTCCCAGCCAAAAAACACACAAACAAAAAATGCTAATGAGAATGCACATAAAATATCAACAGACTTCAGAAGACATTTTTTTTTTTTTGAGACAGAGCCTCAAGCTGTCATCCTGGATAGAGTGTCGTGGCATCACAGCTCACAGCAACCTCCAATTCTGGAGCTCAGCGAGTATCCTGCCTCTGCCCCCCCCCAAGCAGCTAGGACTACAGGCACCCACCACAATGCCTGGCCATTTTTTCGTTGCCCCTGGGCTGCATTTGAAACCACCAGCTCAGGTGTACGTGGCTGGCACCTTAACCTGTTGAGCCACAGGCGCCAAGCCAGAAGATATTTATTTCTGTCAGTATGACTATCCAAAGACTATGACCATAAAGAAAAAAAGGGAAAACCAGAAAACAAAGCAGCATTATGTAAAATCAACAGAAATAGACAACAAAATATTAACCCATAAAGACTTAAGGAATTGAAATAATAAAGTACACAATTAATAACTGTATTTATGTTTAAAAAATAAGTGAGACTTAAAAATATAAGAAGTAGTGAACAAATCTAAAAAAGAATATAACAGATTTTAAGAATGACATTTTAATAATTTTTAAAACCTCATTTATAGAATAAGAGAATTAAATATAGAATTGTCCAATACAGTTAACAACAGATTTCTAAATATAGAATTATTCAATACACTTAACAACACAGAAAACTGAAAGATGAAGCTAAAGAAATGATCTATACATCACACGGAGAGACATAAAGATGGTGCACAACAGATGAAGAATATTTTATAAAATTTAGTACTAAATATTTTGTAAATAAAACTATTTTTCACTACAATTTCCCATTATTCTTGTGCATGACAACTTTTCATGAATTCTATATCACAAACTGTAGTTATACAGATGACCAAATTGTCTCTTTTTTTATTTTCTTTATTATTAAATCATAGCTCTTTACAATTGTGTAATCAAGGAGTACAATGTGCTGGTTTCATATACAATCTGAACTATTTTCATCAAACTGATTAACATAGCCTTCCTGGCATTTTCTTAGCTATTATATGAAGACATTTGTAGTCTGCATTTAGTAAGTTTCACCTGCACCCTTCTAAGATGCAACGTAAGTGTGGCCCCCCAATTACCCTCCTGTCACCCAACCTCCCCTCTCCCCTCTCCCCTTTTTCTTGTGCTATAGTTGGGTTAAACCCTTCATATGAAAGCTATAAATTAGCTTCATAGTAGGGCTGAATACATTGGATACTTTTCCTTCCATTCTCGAGATACTTTGCTAAGAAGAATATGTTCCAGCTCCATCCATGTAAACATGAAAGAGGTAAAGTCTCCATTTTTCTTTAAGGCTGTGTAATATTCATGGTATACATGTACCCCAATTTATTAATCCATTCGTGGATCGATGGGCACTTGGGTATCTTCCATGACTTAGCAATTATGAATTGGGCTGCAATGAACATTCTGGTACAGGTGTCTTTTCTTTAATGTGGTTTTTGGTCTTCTGGGTATATACCTAGTAAAAGAATTATAGGGTCAAATGGCAGGTCAATTTTTAGATCTCTAAGTACTCTCCAAATATCCTTCCACAATGAACGTATTAGTGTGCATTCCCACCAGCAGTGTAGAAGTGTTCCTTTTTCTCCACATCACCACCAACATCTCTGGTTTTGGGATTTTGTTATGTTGGCTAATCTTACTGGAGTTAGGTCATATCTCAAAGTAGTTTTGACTTGCATTTTTCTGATGATTAAGGATGGTGAGCATTATTTCATGTGTCTGTAGGCCATGTGCCTGTCTTCTTTAGAAAAGTCTCTCTTCAAGTATTTTGCCCATCCTGAGATAGGATCACTTGTTCCTTTCTTGCTAATACATTTGAGTTCTCTGTGGATTCTGCTTATTTAACCTTTGTTGGAGGCATAACCTGCAGATGTTTTCTCCCATTCTGAGGGCTGTCTGTGTGCTAAACTTCCTATGTTCTTGGCTGTACAGAAGATTTTTAGTTTGGTCAGGTCCCAGTAGTGTATCTTTGATACTGCTTCAATTGTCTCAGGAGTGCTCCTCATAAAATATTCACCCAAGCCAATTCTTTCAAGAGTTTTCCCTGCACTTTCTTCCAGAATTTTTACAGTTTCATGTCTTAAGTTTAAGTCTTTCGTCCATTGAGAGTCTATCTTAGTTAATGGTGAGAGGTGTGGGTCCAGTTTCAGCCTTTTACAGGTTGCTAGCTAGTTCACCCAGCACCATTTGTTAAATAAAGAGTCTTTTCCCCACTGAATATTTTTAATTGGCTTATCAAAGATCAAGTAACGATAAGTAGCTGGATTCATCTCTTGGTTCTCTATTCTGTTCCAAACATCTAACTCTCTGTTTTTGTGCCAGTATCATGTTGTTTGATCACTATCGATTTATAGTAGAGTCTCAGGTCTGGTAGCGTGATTCCTCCTGCTTTGTTTTATTTCTGAGTAATGTCTTGGCAATTCGAGGTTTTTTTCTGATTCCATATAAAATGAAGTACTAGTTTTTCAAGATCTTTAAAATATGACAATGGAACTTTAATAGGAATTGCATTAAAATTATATATGGCTTTGGGTAGTATAGACATTTTAACAATACTGATACTTCCTAGCCTTGATCACAGTATGTATTTCCATTTGTTAACATTTTCTTTTCTTAAAGGTTCATAGTTCTCTTTCTAAATATCTTTCACATCCTTTCTTAGGTAAACTCACAAATATTTCATCTTCTTTGGTACTACTATGAAAGGAATAGAGTCCTTGACTGTTTTTTTGGCTTGGCTATTGTTGGTGTGTATAAAGGCTACAGATTTATGGATGTTGATTTTGTAGCCTAAGACACTGCTATATTCCTTCATCACTTCTAAAAGTTTTGTAGTAGAATCCCTGGTGTTTTCCAGATATACAATCATATCATTTGCAAAGAGTGAAAGTTTGATCTCTTATGACCCTACGTGGATACCCTTGATTGCCTTTTCTTCCCTAATTGCAAAGGCTAAAACTTCCATTACAATGTTGAAGAGGAGAAGAGATAATGGGCAACCTTGTGTGGTTCCTGATCTAAGTGGAAATGACTTCAATTTAACTCCATTCAATACTATATTGGCTGTGGGTTTGCTGTAGATGGCTTCTATTAGTTTAAGAAATGTCCCTTCTATACCAATTTTTTTAAGTATTCTAATCATGAAGCAATGCTGGATATTGTCAAAAGCTTTTTCTGCATCAACTGAGAGATTCATATGGTCTTTATTATTTAATTTGTTTATGTGCTGAGTTACATTTATAGATTTATGTATATAGAATCAGCCTTGAGATCCTGGGATAAAGCCCAATTGGTCATGTTGTATAATTTGTTTGACATGTTGCTGGATTCTGTTTGCTAAGATCTTGTTGAATATTTTTGCATAAATATTCATTAGTGATATTGGTCTATAATTTTTTTTCTTGTTGGGTCTTTCCCTGGTTTACGGATCAAGGTGATGTTTGCTTCTCAGAATGTATTGGGTAGTATTCCTTCTTTTTCTGTATTTTGGAAGAGGTTTAGTAATATAGGTACTAGTTCCTCTTTAAAGGTTTGGTAGAATTCTGACGTGAAGCCATCTGGTCCTGGGCTTTTCCTTTTAGGGAGATTTTGTATTGTTGATGCTATTTCAGAACTTGATATAGGCCTGTTCAAAATTTCCACTTGGTTCTGGTTAAGTCTTGGTAGGTGGCTTGCTTCCAAGTATTGATCAATTTCCTTCAAATTTTCATATTTCTGACAGTAAAGTTTCTTGTAGTATTCATTGAGGATTTTTTGGATTTCTGAGGGGTCTGTTGTTATTTCGTCTTTACCATTTCTGATTGAAGAAATTAGTGATTTTACTCTTTTTTTCCTGGTTACGTTAGTCAAAGGTTTATCTTATTGACGTTTTCAAAAAACCAACTTTTTGTTTTATTGATCTGTTCTATAATTCGCTTGTTTTCAATTTCATTTAATTCTGCTCTAATTTTGGTTATCTCTTTTTTTCTGCTGGGTTTGGGGTTGGAACATTCTTCCTTCTCCAGTTGCTGGAGATGTCCCATTAAGTTGTTAACTTCCTCCCTTTCTGTCTTGCAGTGCTATAAATTTCACTCTTAGGACTGTCTTTGCAGTATCCCAGAGGTTCTGATAATTGCTGTCTTCATTGTCATTTTGTTCCAAAAATTTGGTAATTTCCCTCTTAATCTCATCTATGATCCATCTATCTTTCAGCATAAGGTTATTTAGCATCCAAGGTTTTGTAAGCGTTTGCAGATTCCTATTATTGTTGAGTTCAACTTTTATTCCATGGTGGTCCGAGAAGATGCAAGGAATGATTTCTATTCTTTTAAATTTGCTGAGGTTAGATTTGTGACCTAAGATGTGATCAATTTTGGAGTATATTCCATGGGCTGATGAGAAGAATGTATATTCAATTTTATTAGGATGAAATGTTCTGTAGATGTCTGTTGAATCCGGGTGTAGAATGGTTAAGTATAAATCTAAAAATTCTTTATTTTGCTTCTTCTTAGAGGATCTATCCAGCACTGCTAAAGGAGTATTAAAATCTCCAACTACTTTGTAGCTGGAGGAAATCAAGTTGCTCATGTTTATTAATAGATTTTTTCGTATAAATTGAGGGACGTTCTGGTTGGGTGCATAAATATTAATAATTGAAATCTCATCATATTGAGTATTACCTTTAACAAATATGAAATGTCCATCTTTATCCTTCCTAACTTTGGTTGGTTTAAAACCTACTGTATCTGCAAATAAGATTGTAACACCTGCTTTTTCCTGTTTTCCATTTGCCTGGAATATAGAAGAGCATTCCTTCACCTTGAGTCTAAATTTTTCTTTTAAGGTAAGATGAGATTCTTGTACGCAGCAGATATGTGGCCTGAGTTTTTGTATCCAGCCAGCCAATCTATGCTTCTTTAGAGGACAATTTAAACCATTCACATTAATTGAAAATATTGATAAATCTTTAGAAAATCTAGTGGAAATTTTTAATCCTTTTATCATTGTGGAAGTTGGAATTTGATAAAAAGTTTCTGGATGAGTTTGCTTTTGCATTGGAGGATTATGCTGGTCATTATGGAGGATAGGTCTGAGAATATCCTATAGAGCGGTATTGTTATAGCAAATTTCTTCAACATGTGGATGTCATTAAAGTATTCAACTTCTCCATCATAAATGAAACTCAGCTTGGCTGGATACAGGATCCTGGGTTGAAAGTTATTTTGTTTAAGAGATTGAAAGCTGATAACCATTCTCTTCTCCCTTGAAAAGTTTGATCAGAGAGATCTGCAGTTTTTCTAATATTCTTCCCAATGTAGGTTATCGATTTCTTGCATCTGGCTTCTTTCAAAATTTTCTCCTTCATATTTACCTTAGTGAACTTTATGATGTGCCTGGAGGATGTCTTATTTGAGCTGAGTTGTGCCTGGGTTCTGAAACCGTCTGCTACCTGAATTTCAGAATCTCTTGGCATGTCTGGAAAGTTCTATTTCATAATCTCATGAATAAGAGACTCTGTGTCTTGTGAAGCCGCTTCATCACTTTTGGGGATCCCTATAAGGCGAATATTGGTTTTCTTTGAGTTATCCTGGAGCTCTCTGACAGAAGGATATGTTTTTGCCTTCCATTTATCTTTGTCTTTGGAGGTTTGAGAGCGTTCAGAAGCTTTGTTTTCTATGTGAGAAATCCTTTCTTCTACTTACTCCATTCTGTTACTGAGGGATTCTACTGAATTTCTCAGATCTTTATGGGCTGCAACTTATTGTCTCAATGTGACAAAATCTTTGGTCATTTTGTCTTTGAATTCATTGAATTCTTGTGCCATCTTTTGAGTCATCTTTTGAATTACTGCTTGAAATTCTAATTCCATCTTTGCCTCTTTCCACTGATCTTATTTGCATTCCAGATTCTGAATTCAATTTCAGACATCTCAGCCGTTTGCCTATGCAGATGATCTTGTGCTGTGTCTGCCTTGTCATTCCTTAGAGGAGTTGGTTTACCCTGATTATTCATATTGCCAGAGTTTTTCCATTGATTCCGCCCCATGATTGTTTTTCACTGTTGCGTCTGGCCGTCCTCAGAGTTGGGAATGTGTCTCTTGAAGATTAGACCCTGGTGGGACCACTCTATTTTTGCTGGAACTTTGTAGTGAGTGACTCTGTGTAGATCTTCTGGGACTTCCCCAGCCAGGGAGTTCTGGCCACAGGAGCAGCCCCTGAGTGTGGCAGCCCTGGATCCAGCAACAGCGCAGGTGATGTTGCACACAGTTCTGGGAGTGCCAGGCACGGGGCTGTGTGATCACCGGGGGAGTTCCCGGCTGAGGGCAGACCTACAGAGGCCTGGCAGTAACCAGTGGAGTCCCTGGCAGAGGGCCGGCTTGCGGATGCCCTGCAGGCTCAGGGCATGGGGGCATGTGGTTGCTATGGGAGTTCCTGGCCAGGGGCGGGCTTGTGGGGACCTGGCGGTCACCGGTGGGGTTCCTGGCAGAAGGCGGGCCCTGCAAGTGAGGGGCACAGTTCTGCATGTTTGCCAGGGGAGTTCCTTGTTGGGGATGGTCCTGTGGAGGCCCTGCGGGTCCAGACACAGGCCCGCACAGTCACCAGAGGAATCTCTGGCCTGGGGCGGCCTTGCAGGGGCCTGGCAGTTGCTGGTGGAGTCCCTGATAGAAGGCAGAGCTGTGAAGGCCCTTCAATTTGTTGGGCAGGGCTGCACGGTTGTCTGGAAAGTTTTTGGTTGGCATTGGGCCTGCAGAGGAGCCTGGTGATCGCTAACAGAGTCCCTGGCAGAACACTGGCATGCGGAGGCCCCGTGGGTGCCAGGCGGAATCCTGCACAGTCACCAGGAGTGTCCTTGGCCTAGGGCATGGTGGTCGTGGGCAGAGACCCTGGCAGAAGGCAGACCTCCAGAAGCCTGGCAAGTGCGGGATTCAGGGCCAAGTTGTCACCGGGGGAGTTCCTGGTTGGGGGCAGGTCTGCAGAAATCTGGCAGTTGTCAGTAGAGTCCCTGGCAGAAGGCTGGCTTGTGGAGGCCCCATGGGTGCCAAGCAGTGGCCCGCACAGTTGCCAGGACTCTCCCTGGCCGGGGGCAGACCTGCAGGGGCCTGGCGGTCGTGGGCAGAGTCCCTGGCAGAT
Source organism: Arctocebus calabarensis (assembly GCA_963573935.1). Lineage (NCBI taxonomy): Eukaryota > Metazoa > Chordata > Mammalia > Primates > Lorisidae > Arctocebus > Arctocebus calabarensis. The sequence continues at coordinate 9,588 of CAUYON010048466.1, forward strand.
GGAGGACCTGTGAAAGCCCTGCAGGCTTGGGGTATGGGTCGCCAGGGGATTTACTGGCCTGGGGCAGGCCTGCGGGGGCCCTGTGAGTGCCAGGTGGAGGCCCGCGTTGGCGCCAGGGGAATTCCTGGCCGAGGGTGGACCTGTGGAGGTCCATTGGTCACCGGCAAAGTCTATCTAGCAGATACTGGGCCTATGGAAGCCTGGCAAGCACTGGGCGCAGGGCCAGGTTGTTGCCTGGGGATGTCCTTTCCCAGGGTGGGCCTGCAGAGGCCTGGTGGTTGCAGGTGGATTTAATGGCAGAAGGTGGACCTGCAGAAGCCCTGCAGGCTCAGGTGGTGGGGCCATATGGTCACCAGGGGATTTACTGACCAGGCCTGCAGGTGCCACGTGGTGCCTGGCGGAGGCCTGCATGGTTACTGGGGGAGTTGCTTTCCGGGGGCATACCTGCAGAGGCCTGAAGGTTGTAGGCAGAGTTCCTGGAAGAAGGTGGACCTGCTGAAGCCCTGCAGGCTTGAGGCCCAGGGCTGCACAGTAGCCAGGGGATTTACTGGCCAGGGGTGGACCTGCAGGGTCCCTGTGGGTGCCAGGTGGAGGCTTGCACAGGTCACAGAGGGAGTTCCTGGCCAGGGGAGGACCTGTGGAGGCCTAGCAGAGTCTCTAGCAAACCATGAGCCCGTGGAAGCCCAGCAAGAATGGGGCACAAGGCCAGGCATTTGCCAGTGGAATTCCTGGCCAAGGGCGGACCTCCAGAGGCTTGGCAGTTGCAGGTGGAGCTCCTGGCAGAAGGCAAGCCTGCGGAAGTCCTGCAGGTTCGGAGTGCAGGGCCACATCATAGCCAGGGGAGGACCTGTGTGGGCCTGCGGGTGCCAGGTGCAGGCCTGCACAGTCACCGGGGGAGTTCCTGGCTGGGGTTGGACCTGTGGAGGCCTGGTGGTCACCATCAGAGCCTCTAGGAGAGAGCAGGCCTGCAGAAGCCCAGCAAGCACAGGGTGCAGGGCCAGGCATCCACCTGCAGCTTCCCTGGCTGTAGGGAGGGAGACTCGCCCCGCCCCCCGTGTCTTTTCCCAGTGGGGCGCTTGTTCTGGCAGGTGGGGGTGAGGGCACTGCTCAGGGACCTCCTCCCTCAGTCTCAGTGGGGATTAGGCTTCTGGTTCGTCAGATAAGGAGAGAAGGGAGTACTGTAAGTTCAGAATAGTGGGGAAAACTTCAGTTCAGTTTTTACCTATCAATAGAGTTTTCAGAGTCACACCAGGGTGCTCAAGGGAAGCACATCCCACTTCCAACAGCACTCTCCTGTGGAGTGAGACAAGAGGTCAACAGTTCACCGCTTGTCTGTAGAAAACATGAAGCTTGCTTTCTTAGAGTTGTAGCCTGTCTCAGCAGAGGTGACCCGCTGAAATCACTTCTCTCTCTCGGCTGGGCTCCCAGTATTCAGTTTAATTGTGCAGTTTCTGGAGGTTATCTTCCCTTTTAGACTGGAGCCTTTTTTGGAAGCTGCTTCCAGTCAGCCATCTTGTTCCATCCCCCGATGACCACATTTACAAAAGAAACAGTGTAATCCAGAAGACTGTGTATTTGCATTTTCTTTGTAATGAGAAAAAGAAAATAGATGTCAACCTACACGTCTATTTCCAAGAGAAATATATTTTAAGGATGAGAGTATAATAAAGACAATTTAAGGCTAAGCAAAACTCACTGAGATTCATACCAAGGAACCATCACTAAATACACACCAAAACTCATGAAATCCTGAGAATAAAGAAAGAGTAGCAAAGAAAATGTTAACTTACTATTGACTCTATAAAAATAATGGTGTCTTATGTAGTTATAATGTATAATTAAAATACATTAATTAGATTAATGGGCTCTAACATTATCATATTAATTAGGATAATTTAAAGAGATTGACTAATTTAGGCATTCATTAAATAAGCTTGGTAAATTTCCTGTGGTTATCATAGATCTAGAGTATATAAATTCCAGAATAAAAGAGGAAAAAAGGAATGAAAAGACAATAGACCAAAACAGACAAGAAAGGAGAGAAAAACATACATATTTATTTTATTTTATTTTATTTTTACATATACATCTGTCAATTAGGTTTCCACTTTTTGCCTTCACAGAATTTAAAAGGCTTAAAATTTAATAACAGTAACAATGTTTAAGACAAGGACTAGAAACAAAAACCATGTAAAGAATGAATGAAGATAAATACATTCAGACAAGAAAACAGATAATTACTGCATTGAAATATTAAGAAATATTAGTAATAATAATGCCAAAAAAGTAATGTACACATTGTCAAATATGTTATTATAGAGTGCTTAGATTGTGAGGCTCAGTATGAAGTCATCAGTTAAATTCTTATTTTTTTTCCCAAGTCTCAAAAAATAGACAACTAATATTATATAAATAAAATAAAGGAGTGTTTCAAAAAACAGATCATCCTAAATCTTATAGACAATAGAAAAAGAATAAATATTTCAAAATCATTCTACTTTATCTGGATACATGTGATATTGATATTGGAGAAAATATATTATTATAAAGGGAAATTACAAACATATTTCACTTATAAGCGAGGATAAAATATCCTAAACAACATATTAACAAGTTGAATCAAAAATTAATGTTTAATTAATGTAATTTGGTCAAAATTGAATCCAATTTATGTGAGAATTAGTCACCATTTTCTTTCCCTTTTTTTTTTGTTTTCTTTCCCTCACCCCCACCCTCCTTCTCTCTCTGTCTGCTCTCTCCTTCCACCATACCCAACTGTGTCATTAATTTTCACTAATTGTCCTCAAATCAAAGTTGAATACATAGGATTCATGCTTCTCCATTCCTGTGATGTTTCACTAAGAATGATGTGTTTCACCTCCATCCAAGTTAGTACAAGTGCTGCAAAGTCTCCATTGTTTTTGATGGCTGAGTAATATTTCATGGTATACATATACCATAGCTTATCAATCCATTCCTGTGTTGAAGGACATTTAGGTTGTTTCCACATTTAAACAACCTAAATTGTAAATTTGTAAATTGGGCTGTGATAAACAGCCTAGTACAATTGTCTTTATAATAAAAGTTTTTCTTTTTTATCTTCTGGCCAGATGCACAGTAATGGGATTGTGGGATCAAATGGGAAGTCTAGGTTGAGTTCTTTGAGCTTTCTCCATACTTCCTTCCAAAAAGGCTGTATTAGTTTGCAGTCCCACCAGCAGTGTAGAAGCGTTCCTTTCTCCCCACATCCATGCCAGCATCTGCAATTTTGAGATTTTGTGATGTAGGCCATATTCACTGGAGTTAGATGGTGTCTCGGGGTGGTGTTAATTTGCATTTCTGTAATACTTAGGGATGATGAGCATTTTTTCAAGTGTTTACTGGCTATTCGCCTGTTGTCTTTAGAGAAGATTTTATTCATCTCTCTTCCCCATCTATGTATGTGATTGTTGGTTTTCTTCTTGTAGATTAATTGAAGTTCTGTATAGATTCTGGTAATTAAACTTTTGTCAGATTCAACATACGCAAATATCCTTTCCCATTGAGTAGGTTGCCTATTTGCTTTGGTTGTTGTCTCCTTGGCTGTACAGAAGCTTTTCAGTTTAATTAAATCTCATTTGTTTATTGTTGCAGTTGTTGCTATTGCCATGGCAGTCTTCCTCATAAAGTCTTTCCCCAGGCCAATATCTTCGACTGTTTTTTCAATTCCTTCTTTGAAGATTTTTATCATCTCATGCCTTAAATTTAAGTCTTTTATCTATCTTGAATCAATTTTTGTGAGTGGAGAAAGTTGCACATCCAGTTTCAATCTTTTACATATGGATATCCAATTCTCCCAGCACCATTTATTGAATAGGGAGTCTTTCCCCCAGTGAACGCTCTTGTTTGGTTTATCAAAGATTAGGTGGCTGTAAGTTGGTGGTTTCATTTCCAGGTCTTCTATACGATTCCAAGTATCTATGTCTCTATTTTTGTGCCAGTGCCATACTGTCTTGACCACTACGGCCTTGTAATACAGCCTAAAATCTGGTATGGTGATATTCCTGGCTTTGTTTTTATTACTAAGAACTGCCTTAGCTATACGGGTTTTTTTCTGGTTCCATACAAAGCGCAGAATCACTTTTTCCAGTTCTTAAAAGTAAGATCTTGGTATTTTAATAGGGATGGCATTGAATCAGTAAGTTGCTCTGGGAAGTATAGACATTTTAACGATGGTGATTTTTCCCAGCCAGGAGCATGGTATGTTCTTCCATTTGTTAAAGTCCTCTGCTGTTTCCTTTATTAGGGTTTCATAATTTTCTTTAAAGAGGTCTTTCACTTCTTTTGTTAGGTATATTCCTAAGTATTTCATTTTCTCTGGGGCTATGGTGAAGGGAGTTGTGTCCTTAATTAACCTCTCATCTTTACTGTTGTTGGCATATACAAAGGCAACTGACTTGTGGACATTGATTTTATATCCTGAGATATTACTGTATTTTTTGATGACTTCCAAGTCTTGTACTTGAGTCTTTGGGGTTCTCTAAGTACAAGATCATATCATCAGCAAAAAGGGAGAGTTTGACCTCCTCTGCACCCATTTGGGTGCCCTTTATTTTCTTGTCCTGTCTAATTGTATTTGCTAGAACTTCCAGCAATATGTTGAATAGCAATGGTGACAGAGGACAACCTTGTCTGGTTCCAGTTCTAAGCAGAAAAGCTTTTAGTTTTACTCGATTCAGTAAAATATTAGCTGTGGGTTTATCATAGATAGCCTGGATCAGTTTAAAAAATGTGCAACCTATACCTATAGTCTTCAGTGTTCTAATCAGAAAAGGATGCTGAATTTTATCAAATGCTTTTTCTGCATCTATTGAGAGGATAATATAGTTCTTGGTTTTGCTTTTGTTAATACGGTGGATAATGTTTATGGACTTTCGAATATTAAACCAACCCTGCATCCCTGGGATGAAACTTACTTGATCATGATGTATGACTTTTTTGATGATAAGCTGTAATCTATTGGCCTAGATTTTGTTGAGAAGTTTTGCATCAATATTCATTAGTGAAATTGGCCTGAAATTCTCCTTTTTAGTTGGGTTTTTTTCTGGTTTTCGTATCAGGGTGATGTTTGTTTCATAGAACTTGTTGGGGAAGATTCTTCCTCCTCAATTTTTTGGAATAATTTCTGTAGTATGGGAACAAACTCTTCCTTGAAGGTTTGATAGAATTCTGGTGTGAAGCCATCCAGACCAGGGCATTTTTTTGTTGGGAGATTTTTTATTGTTTCTTTGATCTCAGTGCATGAAATTGGCATGTTCAGGAGCTCTATCTCTTCCTCGCTAAATCTAGGGAGAGGGTGTGATTCTAAATATTGATCCATTTCCTTCACATTGTGAAATTTCTGGGCATAAAGTTTCTGAACAAACATATTTTTTGGTTTAAGCCATCATAGTTGTTTGGCAGGCCCAGGCTGGATTTGAACCCACCAGCTCAGGTGTACGTGGCTGGTGCCTTAGTCACTTGAGCCACAGGCCCCAAGCCAAAAAAAGAACATATTAATAGAAAACACGAGGCAAATGGAAGTTGTAAAGTAAGACAACAGAAACAAATCCAAATATACCAAGACTTATATCATAATAACTGTAAACAAACAAAATGGTCTTGTTAAAAGAAAAAGAATCATCAGATTTTTTTCCATTTAGCTATAGTTTGCTTATAAGAGATTTAAGAAACATGCTTCTAAGTAACTCTTTAGTCAAAGAAGAGATTTTAATATTAGAAAATTTCTTCATTTAAACAAGAATGAAATACTATTTATTAAAATTTCAGAGATGTGGTTTGTGTTAGATTAAAGTAGACTTTAAGTTCTTTGAGATTCCTCCCATCGAGATATGGGGTCTATTTCTCTTCCTTATCAATCTAGGACAGATAGGGATTGCTTTGGTCAACAGAGTAGAGTGGAAGTGATGCTATGTTAGTTTGAGTCTTGACCTTGATGAAGATGGAAGTTTCTGTTAAATCCCTAAGCCTTCATGTAAAATTCCAATTATTCAAATGCTATAATACAATAAGGAAGTCTGAGCAGTTTGAAGAAAGAGGGAAGGAGAGAGAGAGAAAGAGGAAGGAGAGGAAAGAGAGAGAATGAGAGAGTCTCAGCCAGTCCCCAGCTGTTTTAGCCCTCATCCATTTTATTTGTTTGAACTGATGCCTCAGATATCATGAAGCAAAGACATGCCATCCTTGCTACACCTAATATGGATTCTTGACCCACAGAATCATGGGATATAAATATAATAAATTCTTATTTTAAATCCTTCAGTTTTGAGATAGTTTGTTATGCAGTGATAGATAATCATAATACATCTAAAGCAGTACTTGGAAGAAAATGTAATGATGATACAGTCATGCACCATATAATGACATTTCAGACAAAATGAACTGCATATTTGATAGTGGTCCCACAAGATTGTTTTCTAAACTTCCAGTTCTATAAAAATATAACCCAGGAGTGGGAATTTTTCCATTTTGGAAGACTGCATTAATTTAGTGGTAATCAAATAAGGTTACATTCAAGAAACTTCAATTAGATATACTTAAAATGTACATTATAGGGGAAAAAATCTAACTACTATGTACTTAATAATTTTAAAAATGAAAACTATTTATTAATTTTAAAGTTCATTAACCTTTTAATTACTCTTATGTCTGCTTTTTGTTGGAAAGCATGTGAATATTTGTCTGTAGCATGGAGGTCTGCAGTTTCAGTTGGTCCTCCAGACAGGACCAACCTTTGTGACCTTAAGAGCATCTCAATTTGGTATGAGAATGTAGATATGCAACAACTAGAGGTTAAAAATCACAAAAGCATTTTTCAGGCATGTTTTGCCAAAGGCATGGGTATTCTCTTACATTTTTCCATATTTCAATTGGCCCTTTCTTAGTATCGAATAATGACTTTAAACACTCATCCACTGAGAGCTCAATCAATTCCACCTGTAGTTCTTTTGGTTCCTTGGTGATATCAACTAAGTGAGGTTGGAATGCTAAATTGAGTATAATGTCATGATTCTCAAAGTAGGTGAATCTTCCATTGTATTCTCCAATTACTAGGTCTATAATAGTTGCATGTTCTTCAAATGATTCACATATATCATCCTGATCATCAATGATCTTTGCTAACTGAGGAAAATGTTCACCTGAAATTTCCATTTGAAGAAGTGTTTTGCAAAAATATAGCTTTCTTTGCTCTTTTTTTGGCCATATTTCATACATAGACTTAGCTGTACCTTGCAAAGAAATATTCAGTGTGTAAAATAGGTCAAAGTATTTCCTGTACTGCTGTCTTGTTGTGGCAAACTTCCTCAGTGTTTGCATATCAGTAAATCAGATTTGATTTCTCTGTCAATTTTAAAGCTTAGCTTAGTAGGATATAGAATTCTGGGCTGGGAAATTGTTTTGTTTAAGTAGATTAAAGGTAAGTAATCATTGTCTTATGGCTTGAAAAGTTTCATTTGAGAATTCTGCAATCTTTTGTATTAACCTAGATGGAAGTAGAACACATTATTTTTAGTAAAGCATCTCCAGAATGGGAAAGCAAGAATGCTATGTACTCAATTCTGATATGGGACAATTAGTGACCTAGTACATGGTGGGAGTTGGGGGAAAGGGTGAGTAGGGAGAGGGAAAGAAGGAAGGGGATAGGGGAGTCATGGTGTGTGACACACCTTTTGGGGGTGGGCACAATTATAAGAGGGAATTTACCTAACAAATCCAATCAGTGTAATCTGGTTCTTTGTGCCCTCAATTTTTAAGTGTACCTTTCTTTTATGTTTAGATACGTTTAGATACACAGTTACCATTGTGCTACAACTGCCTACAGTATTCAGTATACTAACATGCTATATAGGGTTTTGGCCTAGAAGCAATAGCCTATACTATGTAGAAAGTAGACTTGGTCGAGTACACTTTATGATGTTCTCACAAGGAAACTGCCCAGCAATACATTTCCCAGAATGAATACTTGTCAGTAAGCAATGCATGACTGCATTAAAAAAGTGTAAAGGCTTCTACACAGAAGAATGAAAATCACTTTACCACAAGAATATTTGCACCAGAATGTTTATTGCAGCTCAATTCACAATCGCTAAGATGTGGAAGCAACACAAGTGCCCATCAAAACATGAGTCGATTAACAAACTGTAGTATATGTATATGATGGAGTACTAGTCAACCATAAGAAAAGATAGAGACTTTAACTCTTTAGTGTTTACCTGGATGGAGTTGCAACAATTATTCTTGGCAAAGTATCTAAAGAATAGGGGAAAAAAAGTATCCAATGTATTAAATACTAATATGAAACCAATATGTAAACTACTACATGTCCACATGAAAGAAAAAAACACAAGTATAGTCTAACAATGAGAAGGGGGCTGTAGGAGGGTGTGAAAGGGGAGGAGTGAGGATGATTAGTGTTATTGCACCTAATGTGCACAATGTGAGGTTGTTCAGCATGTGCCCTGGGTGAAGAGCACAACTACAACTTGAACTTCATTTTAGAAATGGAAACAATGTAACCTAAACATTTGTACCTTCATACTATTATGAATTTTTTGTAAAGTGTAAAGGCTAAAAGTTAATTGGCTGAGCATTCAGTTTAAGAAGTTAGAAAAAGAATAGAAAAATAAATCTAAAGAAAATGTAAGAGAAGAACAAATAAAATTGATAAATAAACTGGAAAGCAAATGAAAATAAGGGAATTAGATAAAGCCAATTTTACTTTGCAGAGACTGATGAAAATGATCAAAAAGAAATAAATAAAAATAAAAAATGGTAAAAGGGAAAGTTAAAAAGTTACAAATACATAATGCTAGGAATGAGAATAACTTATCCTTATTAATTCAAACCTTAGGTAAAAGGACTTAATAAAAGTATCTCAGAATAATGGTAATGTCCAAAATATTAAGGAAATGGAACCAGTAGTTTAAATATTATTAAAATGGAAACTTCAGGACTAGTAAAAACTTCACTCTTACATTAGTGAGATATACCAACAATCAACAAATAAATAGTTTCACCTCAGTGCCTGTAGTTAAGCAGCTAGGGTGCCAACCATGTAAACAGGAGCTGGTGAGTTCAGATTGAGCCTGGGCCTGCCAAACAACAATGACAACTATAACCAAAAAATACCTGGGTGTTGTGGCAGGCACCTGTACTCCCAGCTACTTGGGAAGCTGAGACAAGAGAATCACTTAAGCCCAAGAGTTTGAGGTTGCTGTGATGCCTTGGCACTCTACTCAGGGTGACATCTTGAGAAGCTTGAAAGATGTCTCAAAAAAAAGAAAGAAGAAAGAAAGAAAGAGTTTCAACTTTTCACATACTCGTCCAGAGTATAAAGAAAGAGGGAATACTCCCAGGTTCATTTCTCTGAGACTAGTATAACCATTGTATGAGACGCTTACAAAGAAAAAGGAAATTGATTGAAAATAATAAGCAGATTATCAGTAAATCAAATCAACTATGCAAAGTGTTAGACACCATGAAGCTAACTGGGATTATCCTAGAATACAAATTGATTTCATACTCCATAAACAATATTAGTCTTAACCTGATTCTATACCCCATTCCACCATCTACCCCAAAACATGCAAGGATCTAATTAATTATTTGGGGGAAAGTAAAACCAATAAAGAGAGAAAGGCAATACAATTAAGCATTCTCAATGTCAGCCAATTTGGCTTCAACTACTCTAGATCCATCTATGTAGCCACACAAAATCTGATAATTATTCATTATGAGCAGAGAAGTTGAAATTATTTTAGACTGGCTTAGGTTGTTCCTTGAAGCATTAACTAATTCTTCCTTCCTTTCTGTGCATAACCTCCAGACAAATACACAAGACCTTCTACCATGGCATCAGAGAAATTCTCAAGGCAGAAAGAAACATAAAAATTTCATTTGAAATGAGAGATGTCAGGTTACACCAGCACAAAGCTGCCACAACAAGTGGAGCAAGAGGTGGTCTCAAGGATAGAAGTAGTAGCTAAAAGGTATAAAATATGATAATTCACCACATTTATAATTTAAAGAGAAAAATGTCATCTAAAGAACTACATAAAAAAATTAGATAAAACCCAAAATTAATTCAAAATAAAACTCAACAAACTAAAATGCAAGGAAACTTCCTTAAATTGGTATAAGGCATTTAAAAAAAAAACACCTTAAACAAACGAACGAAATTATTCTGAGAGCAGGAACAAGAAATGATAACTCCTGCCATGAAGGCTACCTGTAACAGTATGATAAAAATATTTCTGAATGTATATGAAGCACATTGTGCCCTATGATTGCACCAATGTACACAATTATGATTCAATAAAATTATAAAAAAAATAAAATACATTAAACTGTAAAAAAAAAAATTCCTATCCAACATTCTGTAAGAAGTCCTGGTCAGCACATGAGGGAAGAAAAAAGGAGAGGTGGGGAATAATGATTGAAAACAAAGAGATAAACTGGCCATTATTAATAAATGATAAGGTTATCTTTACAGAAACCCAATTAATTTATTAGCAAATAATTAGAGCAAGAAAATTTGGCAAGACTGTGGAAGATGTAATCAAATAATCCAATCAATTGTATAATATTTCTATATCTCAAGAGCAAAAAGTTAGAAAATGCAAGAATAACTTAAACAACAGTATCAAAACATCAAATAAATTGCAAACATTTTATAGAGATAATCATCAAATTTTAGAAAACAGAATAAATACCTAAATAAATTGAGAAATACACTGTGGCCAGTGTATTGGAAGACTCAATTTTATCATAATGCAAATCTATTTCAAATTAAATTACAGATTCAATGCACTACCAAATAAAATCTCAGTGTGTGCATGTTTGAAAGCTAACAATATGATTCTAAAATTTATATGGATGGACAAAGAACCAAGAATAGTCATAATAACCTTGGAATAGAAACATAATTTATCAAGAACTTTTCCAAAGCTGTAGTAATTAATATAATTTAGTAACCTCTTTTGGAAAAGAGATAGACAAATTAATTAATGAAATAGAAATAAGTGCCCAGAAATAGGCCAATATAGATATTAACACTTGATTTATGACAGAACTGTCACTGCAGATCAGTGAGGAAAGGATGAACATTTGTTTTCCATGTGTGGACTGAATCTTATCTATTGTTTGATAAACACAGAAATGAATTTTTTTTTAATTTAAATCTAAAAAGCAAACCCCCCCCCAAAATTGTAGAAAATACTGTAGTAAAGTATCTTTGTGAATCTAAGATAGAGAATAATTCATTAAACAAAACACACAAACCCAAAATCATAAAGGACTCCAGACATCGTGACTCACGTCAGTGTTTTGGAAAATCTAGTTGAGAGGATCGCTTAAGGTCAGTAGTTTACAAACAGCTTCAGCATCATATTGAAACTCTTCTCTACAAAAAGGTTAAAAAATCAGCTGGCCATGCTACTCAAGAGGCTGAGAGAGGAGAATCATTTGAGCTCAGGAATTGGAGGTTGCAAAGAGCTTTGATTGCACAATTGCACACTGTGCTCCAACCTGAGCAAAAGAGTGGGACTTTATCTCAAAAAAAAAAAAAAAAAAAGGAAAGAATAAAAGAAAATGTTATAAAATTTGACTATGCTTAAATTTAAAACTTCTGTTCATTAGAACATGTTATAAAATGAAAAGACAAATCACAGACTGAGAGAAAACATTTACCACACATAACTAAAAAAGGATGAGTGTTTGGAGTATAGTATATTTTAAATATCAATAAGAAAAATATGAAAACTTATAGACAAACAGGCAAAAATCTTGACCAGTCATTTCACAGAAGATGAAGAATGAATGGCCAATGAGCATATAGAAGAACATCCCTTTCCTTCCCTTTTTAAGGGAAATGCAAAACTCACACAAATGTAATAGCATTCTTTACCTATCATATTGGAAAACATTTAGAAGCTCTGATAATTAGGTTCTCAAACGCATCCTAGAAAAAAAAAAGATACATACATCATTGCTTAATATCACTATAGTCACCTTTAAAGTACTTCCCTGGGCCTTCTGATGACCACAGTAATCAGCAATGAGGTATGTAATGAAGTTTTTCTAGTTCACAAATTTAATTGTACAACATCATAAGTCTGATAGTAAGTGTTGCAAAAGATGCTAAGCAACTGGAGAACTCATACAAAAACATTTTGAAAAAAGTGGCATTATTTAGCAAAGCTGAGGTTGCATTTACCCTACAACCCAGCAATTGCACTTCTAGGTGTATACACTGGATAAATTCTTGCCAATGTACACTGAGTAACTACATGAATGTTTATAGAAGCACTGTTTGTTTGTAATTGTACAAAAAGAATGGGAATAACTCAAATGCCCATGAATAGTAGAATTGATAAATACATTCTTGAATAGCCATCACATACTGGAATTTTCTACACAGCAGCAAATAATAATAAATTAAAACTTCATGAGACAACATACATAGCCTAAAGAACATAATATTGCATAATATTGCTCTTAAAAAAAAGCAAAAAGAAATAGCACAGAAGAATGGCTACGATATAATTTATTTATACATTAAGACTAAACTGTGCAAAACCAGAGATGATTGTATAGGAATACAAAGGAATATGGTTTAAGAATAAAGAAAAACAAGAGAATGAACACAAAATTCAGGATGAGACTACTATTTCAATAAGAGGAGGGAAAGAATAGTGCCCCCAGAAGACTTAAAAGGTGATGTCAATTTTATTTTTAATTTTAAATTGGGTGGATGAGGGGAGTGTTCATTATAATTCTTTTCATCTTACATGTAACTTGTAAACATTCTTTTGTATATTCTTAGCATTTGATACTTTTTTAAACAATAGAATTTCTCATTTATAAAGGAATATGATAAGCAGTACCAGATCAAACTTCAATTTAGCATGGGAAACCAAATTTCTGCGGACAGTTTGCCATTATATATTGATGCAGTGTAATGATATCTTTTCTCTTTCATGCAAAGCAGTATCTATCAAAAACTACCAGGAGAACAGCCAAATGCCAAAGCTGTCAACCTTAGGAAAGGAATACAATCTGAGCACAAAACTAGAAACTCATTGAATTTACCTTTCCCATGTAGTTAAAAATACTGTGTATTGTTGTTTCAGTATGAAGAAAATAAGCAGTAGACAGTAAGACCACAGAGCATTTAAACTTACCAACTAGAATTATATAAATTAAAGTCAATTGTTCTGAAAAAGACAGAAACACCTGCACAGAGTATAAAAATATAGCAGTTTTGATTCAGAAAAGGAAACAATGAAATTCAGATATAAATGTATAATCAGTGGTAAATTCTCTGGAATATTTCTATAAACAAACTTCTATGTGGTTTAAAACTGTGTCTGAAGACAAAAACAAAAATATAAAACAAAAAAACTGTGTCTGAAGTTTCTCTTCTCCTTAGTATATAACATATATTAGGGAAAGAAATGGGAGATTTAAAAAGGATTAGACATGGGGGGGGGGCACAGCAAGATGGCTGATTGGAAGCAGCTTCCAAAAAAGGCTCCTGTCCAAAAGGGAAGATAATCTCCAGAAACTGCTCAATTAAGCTGAATACTGGGAGCCCAGTTGAGAGAGAGAAGTGATTTCTGTGGATAACCTCTGCTGAGACTGGTTGCAAGCCCAGGAAAGCACGCTTCAGGTACAAAATTTATCTGAAAGGAAGAGTGCCCGTTCCCTCCCCTAAGAAAGCTCTGAGTTTCTTGCTTGTCTGCTTCCTTTCTTTTTATTCTCCTCTTTTGTTCCTGCGAGGTTTCTACAGACAAGCAGTGAACTGTGGACCTCTTGTCTCACTCCATGGAAGAGTGCTGTGGGAAGTGAGGTGTGCTTCCCCTGAGCACCCCAATGTGACTCTGAAAACTATTGCTAGGCAGAAACACTGAACTAATTCTGAACCATTCTGAACTTACTGTACACCCTTCCCCCCTTACCTGACAAACCAGAAACCTAATCCCCACTGAGACTGAGGGAAAAGGTCCCTGAGCAGTTCTCCCACCCCTGCCTGCCAGAACAAGCACCCCAATGGGAAAAAACTTTGGGCAGGGCTGTGGCAAGGGTCCCTCCCCTCCAGCCAGGGAAGCTGCAGGCGAGTGCCTGGCCCTGTGCCCCAAGCTTGCCAGGTTTCTACAGGTCTGCCATCTACTACAAACTCTGATGGTGACTGTCAGGCCTCCACAGGTCTGCCCCTGACCAGGAACTCCTCCCCTGGCGAATGCATGGACCTCCGCCTGGCACCCGCAGGACCCTGCAGGTCCGCCCTTGGTGAGTAAATCCCCTGGTGACAGTGCAACTCTGCACCCGAGATTGTAGGGCTTCCGCAGACCTGCCTTCTGCCAGGAATTCTACCCACAACCGCCAGGCTTCTGCAGGGCAGCCCATGACCAGAAACACTTCTGGCAACTGCCTGGCCCTATGCCCGTGCTTGCCGGGCTTTCGCAGATCTGCCATCTGCTAGACACTCTGCCAGCAACCTCCAGGCCTCTGCAGGTCTTCCCCCAGCCCAGGAACTCCACCGGTGACCACGCAGGCCTCTGCCTGGCACCTGCAGGGACCCTGCAGGCCTGCCCCTGGCTAGTATATCCCCTGGTTACTGTGTGACCCCACACCCGAGCTTGCAGTGCTTCCACAGGCCTGCCTTCTGCCAGTAAAGTTGACTGCAGCCACCAGGCCTCTGCAGTCCACCCTGGGCAAGGAACTCCCCTGCCGAGCACCTGGCCCTGCGCCCTATGCTTGCCGTACTTCTGCAGGCCCATCATCTGCTACAGACTCTACCGGCAACTGCTAGGCCTCCACAGGTCTACCCCAGCCAGGAACTCCCCCGGCGATAGTGTGGGCCTCTGCCTGGCCCCTGCAGGGCCCCTGCAGGAACACCCCTGGTCAGGGACAGTCCCGGTGACCACATGGGACTCCACCTGGCACCCACAGGGCCTCTGCAGGACAGCCTTCTGCCAGGGACTCTGCTGGCAACTTCCAGGCCTCTGCAGGCCTGCCTCTAGCCAGGAACTCCCCCCACGACCACCTGGCCCTGCATCTCACACTTGCTGGGCTTCTGTAGGTCTGCTTTCTGCCAGGGACTCTGCCCGTGACCGCCAGGTCTCTGGACAGGGTCACTCCTGGGAACTGCGTGGGCCTCCGCCTAGCACCCAAAGGGCCTCAAGAGACCAGCCTTCTTCCAGGGACCCCACCGGTGACTGCCAGGCCTCTCTGCAGGTTCACCACCAGCCAAAAACTTCCCGGACAACCGTACAACCTGGAGCACACCACTTGAAGGGCAAGATGCAACAGTGAAAAACAACCATGGGGCAGAATCAATGGAAAAACTCTGGCAAGATGAATAATCAGAGTAGACCAACCCCTCCAAGTAACAACAAGGCAGACACAGCACAAGGTCTCCTGCATAGGCAAATGGCCGACATGTCTGAAATCGAATTCAGAATCTGGATTGCAAATAAGATCAGCAGAATGGAGGAAAAGATGGAATTAGAATTTCAAGCAGTAATTCAAAAGATGACCCAAAAGATGTCTCAAGAATTCAACGAATTCAAAGAAAAAATGACTAAAGATTTTGACACATTGAGACAAGAAGTTGCAGCCCTTAAAGATTTGAGAAATTCAGTAGAATCCCTCAGTAACACAATGGAGCAAGCAGAAGAAAGGATTT
>CAUYON010048468.1:0-24868 GCA_963573935.1 Arctocebus calabarensis
GTCCCAGCTACTTGGGAGGTGGAGGCAGGAGACTCGCTTGAGCCCAGGAATTGGAGGTTGCTGTGAGCTGTGATGCCACAGCACTCTATCCAGGGTGACAGCTTGAGGCTCTGTCTCAAAAAAAAAAAAAAAAAAAAAAATGTTCTAAAAGGTCAGATTCTTAGACCCCCAAAAACAAAGATGCTGGTCCAATAGGCCTCATTGGGTTCTAGAAACCTGAATTTTTAACAGGCAACCCATGTGATTCTGATGAAGGTAGTCACAGCCTACATACTATTGCTCAGGACAATTTGTCTCACCTTTGTTTCAAATCTGTTCAACCCCTGTGACTATATAGAGCTTTAAGAAAATCTCAAATATTTTTTAAAATGAACACATCATGTTGATTTCTAAATGTTTAAATAGAAGTTATATGATTAGCACTGGCTTTGAGGAAATCTTAACTCTAACGGCAACAGATAAAAAATAACAAGATCTCTTTTGGATTATATCTACAATAGAGATAGCACTCTGAGGAAGATCAATGGTCTCAAGAGGCTGTTGTTATTGCTTTTAGTTTTCTAGCCATGGTGCCCAACTGAAATATACTTCCATTTACCTTATCTTGAAAGTGGAAATTGTATTCAGGTTCATGCGTGGAAGACGCAGACTTTGCCATTTTTCTTTATGCTAGAACAAGTACGATAATCCTTTGAACATCTGTAGTGCAGGAGAATAGAAAATAACTAACGTACAACACAGTAGATGATATCAATTAAAAAATACATAGGCATGGAACCAGAACAATAATAACTTCATTCAATCTCAAAATCCAACTCTGGTCTTGATATAATCCCCTGTACATGTTGGCTGTGAACTTTTGCTTCAGGGCACAGGACATTGGTTCTCTTCCAAGAAAGCACAGGCCATATGTGGGACCCATAGCCCCAGGAAGGCAAAACCTATGTGGTCATAAATAAGCTGAGAAAGGAAAAACTTGAGGTTGACAAAGAGTCAAATTTAGGAGGAAGGTCAAAATACACCATTCTGAGTGCCAAGAGCCAGCACGTTGCCCTCAAAGCACCAAAATGGGCAGCCAGGTAGCCAGGAAGAGGCGTCAATCAAATCTCTTAAACTCTCACAGCCTCAATTTCTTCATCTGTAAATTGGGTATAAAAGAAGGTGAGATAAGACGTAAGACACATTTCCTTTATAATCCTACAAAAGGAGTTGTCATAAAAATTAAATGAGTGGGGCAGTGCCTGTGGCTCAAAGGAGTAGGGTGCCGACCGTATATGCTGGAGGTGGTGGGTTCAAACCCAGCCCCAGCCAAAAAACCAAAAAAAACAAACAAACAAACAAACAACAACAACAACAAAATTAAATGAGAGTATTCTTATGGAGGACTTAGCACAGTTCCCGGCTCAATGGAATGTAAAAATACTTACAAAGTTGCCACTGTTATTTCTCCAACAACAAATAAGTTAGAAATTCTAAAAAGACTACAAGACATAGTAAAAATGAAAGGGAAATTATTAAATCGTGTTCTCCAGAAATCTTTTAACAGTCATTGAATTGCCCATATTAGCAAAGTGCCTGGGTTTAAAATAAATGACTGCACAGCTGATCATGTTGAAGTACTGTGTGATCGTCTATAAAGGGAGGCGACCTGGTGAGTCCTCCTTTTGTAAATGTTACAGGCGACAAATTTCACCTAAATACAAATGAGTTTGCATCAGCCTCTCCTAAGGTGTCAGCATTCTCTGCTGCAGAAATGCTATGGAAATTGTTTATGTTCTTTTTGTATCAAACGTCCCCTAATCGAAAATAAAAGACTCTCTCTGGTCCTGCTTCCTAGGTACAAAGCACTGTTTCTCTGATTAATGGTCCAAGTATCGGCAGTAACTGCAGTGCCAACATTCTCTAGTTCCAACAGAGTCAGCTACCTCTGCCCAGGTGTTCAGCCAATGCCCTCATCCTGGGGGGCTTTTGGTAATTAGCAGCACCGGCAGGTGTTTGGACTTGCCGCTGTTCCTGGTAGTTGAGCATATGTGTCAGGTCCCCACCGGGGGAAGAAAAAGGGTGAAATAAATGATTCACACCAGCTCCACCAAGGTCAGCTCCTTCCAGAAAGAAAAAGCAAACTTTCTACCTCTGCATCAAGCACTCTCCTTGCTCATCCTCTGAAATTCTCAGCTAATTTTTTGATCTTGGCCTTTGCACTTTCTCCTTCTTCCATTTAGAAATTCTTCCTTAATGGCTCTCTCCAAATAGATCCCTTGAAATTGGCTGCGCTCTGAGCCTTTTGGGACTTGATTTTTCTGCAGCTGAAATCTTTCTGTCTTGAATTTTACCACATTCTCTCTGACTCAACTCTTTGACTTTCAAAGATGCTGAGCCAGACTAATAAAGTAATTCTGCTGAGATGTGACAGAGTGCCCCGGTGTTACTGGAAAAGAGTTTAATTCCACATTAACCCCCTTCCCACAAAATATATTCAGAGGTCTGCTGGCTCCATGTAGTGGCAGAGGGAACCAAGATCTGTAGTATTTGCCAATTTCCATGGTAGTCATACCCACACCATGACCAAGGCCAAGCTACCAGCGCGGCAGAACTGATGAGACACACGCAAAACCAGCTGTCACAAATTGGTATGAGTGAGCTTTAACACAACCCTGATTACTGCAGGCTTCACAGTGATTTCCCAGGGGAAGTGTCATTACTCCCAGGAAGTGAAAACATTATGACGAGATTTGGTTGATTTAAGAAATATTTTAGGACAAAATGGGGTCTCTTGGAACACTTAAGATTACATGGTGGACGTCTGCAAGATGGCGCAATGAACTTGCACGTTTAATTCCTCTCCCTCCAGGAAGCCCCTTAAAAAATACTAATAGGTTAAAAATATGTATAAACCTACATCAAGAAACAAAGGGATGCAAACCATGAGAGGATGATAGATTTTCGCAGATTTCTGTGGGACAATTGCTGGAGCAGTGATGGGCAGAGGGAGCCGGCCCGGGAACTTGGAAGCCTGATCTCCCAGCCCAGAGCCTGCCCAGTGCTGCTCTGCAGTCTGGACAGCAAAACCGTGGAGTGGATCAGGCGAGGAGCTGAAAGGCACGGGGAGGAGGGGAAGGTCAGCACCTGCTGGCTGACCAATAACTGGGCAAAGATAAATACAGAGGGAAACCTCCAAATCTGGTGAGGTTCGAACTAAGTGACACAGAACTCCAGAATTCCAACCAGATCAAAGTCCTCAGAGATTCTCCCCCAGGGGGTCAGATTACTTGCAAAGCATCAGGGTCTGTAGCCTTGTGCAGCCCGGGAAGTCTCCCAGATGCGTGTGTGCGTGTCTGTCAGTGAGCTGCTGGGTCCCCGTGCACTTGGTGCAAGAGCAGCCCAAACACTCAGCACTAAGCCAGGGTCACCCATCCTTCCTTCAGCAGAAGAGAACACAGGAGCAGACCACCAAGACCCTGGGAAGCCTACTTAGTATTTGGGGAAACACTAACTTCAGGTGATAATTCTCTCCAAGTCTATATAAACCCCGTGTGCATTCATTAGACAAATAGAGTCGCACTTACTGACAGTTGACTGCTACGTGCTGTGGAGACAAAGAGGTGACTCATGTGACGCTTGACTTTAACATGCTTCAGTTGATCAGAGACTGAAAAATCAGTCTCCACGTATCCGTGACAGCACAGGGACCAATGGTGGCATAAGAGAGGAAGAGGGTGGCACGGGAGTTCATCAGAGAGTGGGAATATTTCCAGCTGGTGGGGAGGCATTGAGGTTCTAATGAAACATAGACAGCCAGTTAAACTTTAATCCGAGATAAACAGCAAATACTTTTCTAGTGCAAGTAGAAACCTGACAACCACTGAGGCTTGGTTTATAGGGCAGATAGCATATGAATTATCACACAGTTTGGGGGCTTGCATTCTAGGCAGAAGGGGAAACACAGCTATTTATTCCATTTGGGGGATAAGTATCACCTTCTCATAGAGAGACCTCTGGCCACCTCGCTTAAAATCTTAATCTTCTATTCCTGCAGTATTTTTTGCCAGTCTTCCCCCTTTCGAACCAACACACGTTTATTTGTCATTCATTTTCCTCTTCTAATATATCATAGGAAGCAAATTTACCCATTTTCTGTTCACTGCTATATTCCCGTTGTCTCCAACAACAGGTGAAATAAAGGAGATGCTCAAAAATATTTGTCGACCGAAGGAAGGACAAATATAACAAGTAAATTTTTTGAATCGGCAGAACTGATACATTTTTCTCCTCTTAAGACTGACACGGGTTAATCTTAGCTCATATTTGCTAAAATGTGAAAACACGAAGACAGTCCCAACCCTAGTGCAGCATTCCAACTAAATGGGGAGAGGAAAAAAAAAAACAGTAAACACAAGAAACATACAATGATATGATACAGAAATGTGAACTTAACTGAGAATCACAAATAGCGTCTACAACACCTATTTTGCGTCTGCAACACCTATTTTGCGTCTGCCAAGCCAGCTATTGCAGTGGTTATGACAGTCAAATCAGCAGCTGCGTCAGTATGAAAGAGTGGACCTGGGCGATAATCTTACTGGCAAATAAGGAGACAACGCCTCCAGTCCCTCTGGACCCCCAGAACAGTTGAATTCCTTGCCCTGGGCATGTTGTGACATAAGTCACATCTTCTCAGAAGGCAAGTGCCACACCCTCGCTTTCTTCCTGCTTATCTACTCCGAAGCGATTGCCCAGCCGAGCAGACGTATCTAATTGATAAAGAGCAAGCAATCGCAGTAGAAAGGGATGATGTAGTAGAAGAAAAATCAGGAAAACGTACTCTTGCATACCACCTGTGGGAGTCAGGGATTGTTTGGAGGTTTCTCAGATTCTGGAGATGCCACAAATTATAGCGATGCTCCCTCCCTCCCCCACCAGGCCAGAAGCCGGCACAAAAGCAAACTCTTCCACAAATAAAGTCAGGCTTGGTGCCTGTCAGCCTGCTTCCATATAACACGCTCTCTGTCAAGAAAGATGCATGTGTCTGTAGATGTTAATTGACAGGGAGGTTTAAGATAGGAGAACCTCAGAAAGAAAGAATCTGATGAACTTCCACTTAACAGCCACTGCATCACTAAGGCCATTTATCACTTCACTATACAGGTAGTGTGTCCCTAATGCTTTCTGAAGGTGCAGGTCACCAAACTGCTTTAAAAAAAAGAAATTAACCAGTATAGTTAAAGCTCTGTTTCTTAGTTGGCAGTACATTTATGCCTCTAGCTTCCTGGTTTTCTACTTCCTAGTGACATGCCCAAACCCTAATTTTCTGTTATTAAATTGTCAGTCACTGTCTTTTATGTGCTTTGTGACACGGAGACTAACACTGCCAGCTAGTAAGGGAGGGAGGGAAGGAAGGAGAAAAGGAAACAGGGAGGAAGGGGGGGAGGAGAAAAGGAAAACAAAGAAAGAAAAAGAAAAAGTCTACGATATAATTAAGTCATTTTTCTACAGAAATAGAAAACAAAAAACCCACAACAATATAAGACCCTGCTGTCTTAGATCTCACACCCCTATAAAGCAGAGGAAACTTAATTTCAATGGAATGCACCTGAACTGATAAACTAAACTATTTAAAGACATGTTCAGCTATATATTCCCAGGGCCTAGAAAAGGGTCTGATGCATAGTAGGCACTCAATAAATATGCATTGATTGGATAAATGAATTCATTGGATTAGTTTTTGTATCTTGGTAAGGGAAAGCATTGCATATGGTATTCCTATTTGAAGTGTTTTACATAAATAGAACTAAGATGTACAGGGAGCTTTCAAGTGAGATAGAACTATGACATTGAGGACAAGAAAAAGCCACCCTTTGTTCAAGCGTTGGCTTAGAGCCGGGCAGTGTGTTACACCTGTAATTTGGGATGGCACCGCTGCCTGGATATTAACATCGAGAAACAAAATAAAACTGCCTCCCTGTTAATTACTGAATCGTGGTCAGCCCGCGATGGTGTTTTCCTTCTGGGAGGACTGCCCGTGCAGGCTGCATTCCTATGGAGCATACAGCCCAGATGGTCCTTCCCATTGACAAAACATGCTGGCAGCATGACACCATTACAATTTTGGCAGGAGATCAACACATTCCTTATTTTGATACTATAGGCTTAACCATACCAATAAAAGCTAAGGCATTTTGTGCAGTTATTTCAGTCCTTACTCTTTCCAGCAATTATCGTCTCTGTTATAGACGGACGTCGCAGCATCCATTAAAAGCAAGCAGTCTCCGATGCTCCAAATCCTTGCTGCTCCCTCCCTTGACATTCAGGGAGGGGGACGGAGTGAAGAGTGGATGGGCAGGTCCCGTGATTGGGTGTCATCCCTGCCTCCTTGCCAAGGATTACTTGCTGTCTTTAGATCTCAGGGAGCTTGTCTCACACAAGTCAATTTAAACACAAAATAGTACAAGGAATAGCACGCGGAGGCAAAAGGCACAGAACGTGTTTCAGAATGTTCCCTGCGTGGGCTACATGGCCTGCTGACAGGAAGCCAGCTGACGGGAGGATGGAGCCTTCAAGGGCACAGGTGGGAGCAAGTCAGCATCAGACGGCGGACAGAACAGAGAGGAGGGAAAATGAGACTTGGGGGAAAAAAATCTGGAAACCTGGTGTTGTGGGATCTGTGGCATTCCTCAGTTGCTTTTTCTTTGTATTTTTCCCTGAAAATAATGATTTTCTGAACACCCAGCCTACCTGTACCTGTGAGGGTGATGAAGGCAAATAAAATATGGCTCAACAACCATTCCCGAGCTTGTCCTTTGGGCCAGACTTGGGGCTACGTAGACAGTGAGGGCACAGAAGTAGGTAAGACAACAACTTTGCCCCCGGAGTTTCCCAGCGAGGAGAGGAATTCACACTCAGAATCGATATTCCCCTTGAGTACAAAGCCAGGGCTATGGATTCTTCTTTCAGGATATACACATGACAGATTACGAATGGATTTGCTGTGATTCATGGAATATCCAAACCAAAGGCTCTTTTTGACTAAAAGTTTGAAAGGCAATTAGATACGATTCAACACGTCAGCTGCCTTATTAACTAAAAGGTTGCCAACCAATGAGCTAGAGATGTACAAAACAATTTCCTGACGGAAATGAGCCTGTGTTTCCCCAGACTTCGTGAACTTTTGGTACAGCTGGTGTCACAGGTGCAGAAATAACTCACATCACATTGGCTTTTACTCCACCTACCTTAAAAGACCAAAGCTCCCACACACACCCCTCTATATGAGAATGCCCAAAGGTGTGTCGGGATCAGGGGACAGTCCATGACTTCCACTTTTTGCCACATTCCTCTCCTCTACCCTCCACTTGATGTCTACTTCATGGAATGTGTCTCTTCCATCGCTGGTACTGCTCCTGTATTCATAGCATTTGCCAGTGACGCTGTATCCTCCCAAAGATGTCAACCCCTGAGATTCCAGAGGGTTCTGGGGCATGGAATGATTGTCACCATATGTGTCCCATGTCTTAGCCTCACAGAAACAGAGGGCTGGGGAACCAAATCTCCATCCCTCTTCCCCCCATGTCAGTTATCTCAACAAAATAGACACAGACTCCTGTGAGTCTCCCTCTCCACTGGTGTCTGTCACACCCAGACACGGCCAAACCCCATGGTCAGCAGAGCTGAAGTTCCCACTGGAGTCCTTGATGAGGACCCTGCTGCATTTCTGCACTTCTATGAAAGAGCTAGTGAGTATAAACTTAGTTTATATATTCTTCAGAAAACTCAAAACACATTAAGGATCGGACACTGGGACTATATTGATAATTTAAATATATATGTATACATGTGTATATATATATACACACACACACACACACAGTCCCTGTGCTATAAATCCAAAAAATATATATGATTAATAATAAAGACAAAGTATTATGAAAGAAAGAAATAGCGATGGAAAGGAGATCTCCATAACCAAAACACAGACAACGTTCTGGAGCCGGTTCAAGAGTTTTTGACAATGTTTCATTGTCTCTTTGTGTGTTGACTAGTGCAGAGCTGCTGAGCTGAAACACAATGGCATGCAGGTGATTCTTACGATTCAATGGGCCCTACAGAAGGTAGCACCTTGTACTTTCTAATTTCATGATCAGTTACAGACCGTTGTTAAACCATTGAAGAGGATTCGAAATTTCTCTCAAGTTTCTTGACTCAAAAGATTATGTTCTGCTCTTTGTGTGGGAGCTGTCAGATGTTAAGTTCTTCCATCTTGGTGCTGTCGGAAAACCTGATAACGTTCATAGTTATATTACCCAGATTAGAGATTAAAAAAATAAGATATTCATCCAATGTCATTCACTGATATGTTAACCCAGGTAGATGAATATTAAGTCAGTTTTATTGTAAGAACCACTTCTTATTGAGGTTAATGCCATGTAGAATGAAATAAAAGCCACTAAAATCCAAATTGTCATCTGCATTACCGTCTTCTTTGGCACATTGCCCAAAGGAAACTAGTTTTCTGACATGATCAGCTTGTCACAGAATGACTAGGATGACCATAAAGTATCCTCAAGTCTTCTTCATATTTACCAATGAAAGTTGTTATCCCCTTACGATCTCACATCAGAGGTGTACAGTTTTCCTTGTAACTTTTTGTGTCAAATACAGTATGAATTAAATTACCAAAAGCTGTTCACATTATACATCACTGTGGCTAAGGTTTTACACTGGGCATTCAGGATTTTTCTGAGACTTTATGTAGATCAATTACTTTAACAACTAATAACATGTCCAAATGGCTTCAATTATAATTTTAAAGACTAGTTCCCACTGGGACTATTTTGGCCACAACACACATAACCTTCATATTTTAAAAAATCCTATCTTTGACAACACATGACCTATGTGCATTTGGTTGTCTACCCTACAATGTGTTCAGCAAACAGACAAAACAGTTCACGTGCTCTTTAGTCACCAATTATTAATTCATTTATTAAACTATGTCACATTGAATAAGTATCGCACTAGAAACTCTCATTAATCTGAAAACCCTATTTAAGAATTCACAAAGTTCATGCCATTGTTCCCAATATTTTATACAACTTCTTGCTTGAGTAAGTGTTCCTTTAAGCAATGTTCAGAGTGTACAACAAGATATTACTAAGCATTTAAGCTCAATTATGTCATTAATTTTTAATTGTTAAATAATAATTGACCATACACTGATTAGGGAGTGACAGAACCAAATTAAAATTTCCAATGAAGTGTATTGATGATACATACTTCCATCTGGAAACAACTACTATTTAACAAAAAGGACTAAACAAGGCATTTTTAAAGAATGCACAGCTGGAAAAGAAGTTAAACATGTAAACAAAGATTTTATATATATATACTATATAATATAGTAAACATGTAAACAGAGTTTTATGTATATATACTATATACCATATAGTACTATATATTTAGATATACAGGAGTCCACAAAGTTCATGCGCAATGAGCACCCTGAATATATAACACATATGTAATGTGATACTAATGAAATACTGATTAATTCTGATAAAAAAGAATAAATATAATCAGAATACAATTGGTCTTTCATCAAATATTGTCTGAGTGGGTATTGTACTCCATCTTCCAACAGCAAAAGGAAGAAAAGCCTTAAAATACAGGTCTAGACATATACACATTCGCATGTGCACACACACATGTACCCCTGTAAGTAGAAGAGCTCAATATGGTAAGTTGGGGACAGGAAATTCTATAATAGGGGAGTTAGAATTAAATGCCTCCCAGTATGGCTCAACTCCTTCTGCTAAGCTATGCCCATTCAAAAATATATATATATCCATTCACACATTGATGGAGAAACTGGCTCCAAAAATTCCAAACTCTGCACTTTCACATAGATCCTTGAAACAAACAGAATAGGCAATGGTCTTTTTCACACTAACAAAATCTCCTTACCCACCTAAAAGACTCTTACTCAACATCTCAACCCAATCACTACGTCTTCTGGGATACCTGAAAGTATCCCACACGCAACAAAAAGAAGTGTTTTATACACATTTTTAACTTAAGTTCCTGTTGTCCCCTGTACGTATCCTACTTCCCCCAGTGCCTTTAAGTGACCATAGTGGGATTGTTTATACATAAATCTCCCCAGTAGCTCATGAACCCATTAGGACTAGGAATTGTATCCAGGTATTTTCAACTTGTATCTCCAATGTTTAGCACAATACCTGGCATGGAGCAGACAAGCATTCAGTGAGTATTTGTTGAATTTGTTAAATAATTAAATTAAATTAAAGTAGATGAGAGCCTTGTTTCTCATCTCTGGCAGAGAAATGGGGTGGAATTGATCTGACACTATCACTCTTGACTTCCTTGAGGCAGTCTACATTCCTCTATTAGAGCTCTCAATTAGTTTTGAATAGTTTACTTGCCATTACCTTGAACTAATCATGAATATTTTTATGAAAGTGCCTTATTGTTCATCCTTTTTGGGATGAATGGCATGAAATTAAGAATAAGAAGAATACATTATTATATGGCAAAGAAACTTCAGCCTAAAAACATGGTTCAAACTCTGACACTTGAATTTTCATGGTCAGGTTCTTTAAGCTCTCTCAGCCTCAGTTTCCTGAATTATAAATTGAGGATAAAACCTCCTTCCTCGAGGCAGTATGGTATGGTTGTGGGAATTGGCTAATATACAAGAAGCCTGGCAGGGCACCTGGTGCACAGTAGATCTCCATAAATCATGGCACATGATACCTGTGGCAGGCTTTCTAAGCCTTAGAGTACTATATAAAAGTTAGTTATAACTTTACCCCCCACCATCATGTTACTTGGTATCTGAACTTACCATGATTGTAATATATAGAAAAGTGTCCAGGAAGAAGCCATAGTAAAGTTTGGCACCGTTACCATAGTAACTAAAAAGGAAAAAAGAAAAAGAGTACAATGCACACCTGATTGCCTTTTGTTATATTTATTTTCTTTGTGAATGAACAAAAGCCTCCTCCCCTTTATCGCCTAAATGAATTTTGTGATGCCTGTGATGATTTAAAACATTTTCATATCCCTAGAATTCCCCGGCAATTGCCTGATTCTCTCTGTTTGTATAATGACCATCACCTCCAAGGCCATGACTCCTGCTGAGGCCTCTGCCAGTCTTCCCTGGGCCTGTTTCTCCCACTCTTCAGCACTCCTCTGTCTTACTCTGTTTGGACTGCTATCAGAACATCCCACAGACGAGGTAGCTTACAAATAAGAAAGACTTACATCTGATGGTTCCGATGTAACGAAGTCAAACATCAAGGTACCATCGGATTCACTGTCTGCAGAAAAACCATTTTCTAATAGGTGATGTCTGCTGGTGACGTCCTCATGTAGTAGAAGGGACTAACTAGTTCTCTGATGTCTCTTTCCTAAGGGCACTAATCCCATTCTTGAAGCATGAAAGACCCTGCCCCTTAACGCTACCATCCGAGGGATTATGTTTCAATGTATGATTGGGGGAGAGGACAGTGCAAATATTCAGACCATAGCATCCTCCAAAGGTTAGACATGGGGCCAGCACACAACTGACTGAGAGCTGCACTTGAGGTGCTTTGACTGTGAATAACCAAACCTAACTCCAGCTAGTTGTCAGAAAAGCAGCCAGGCCTCCAGACAGGAGTGAAACTGGAAACCAGAACAGTGTTGGGAACCCTGAAGTTCTCTTCATTTCTTGTCTCCGCTCTGCTTCTCTTTGCCACCTGATTCACTCATTTTGAGTTCCCCATGATCTGTTTTCTCTGTCTGTCAATTTACATTCACAAACCTCTTGCAGTTCCACTCCACCTCTCTCACCAATATTCAGTTTCACATGGCCCTTGATTCCGGACACACATAGAACTAACTGGATCCAGTACACTTGCTATTCTCATCAACAGTGGCAGGAAGGGGTGGGAGAGGGTCACATGCTATAAACATGGGAATCAAACTGGCCTTTGTGGTTAGACAGTTTCTCAAGTGTCATGAGGATTACAGAAGTCACCAGGTGCACAGAATACAGGATTTCACAAGGCAATGTATTTGAGGGTCCGGAAGACGATAGGCAATTCCGCTATATCAGAAGCAATTGAATCTAATTTTGTAGATTTTACTCTCTTGAACTCACACCCCATCTCTCTGACCAATGGCAGCTAAAGTTTCATCATCAATAAGTGGCGATACAGGCACCATTTGTCTTTATTCTCTTTAAACCACCCTCTGTTTGCTGTTAAATCACTTCTCAGCTCTACTTCTGATTTTTGGAAGAAGATTGTATAGTAGAAAGACCAGGCCTGCATCTCAGCTCTGACTCACTGCCTTGGGCAAGTCTTGCTGCTTCTCAAACTTCAGAATCCACACTTGTGAGTTGGGGATGGCAATGTCTGCCCATCCAGCTCTCAAGATTGTTAGGACGGTGTCCACAGTATGTGTCAAGACATTTTGAAATCTAAAGCATTCTATAATGTGATAAGCTCTGTGGCTAAGAGCTCTGACAGCGAGAGCCCCCTGATCTGAATTTCAATCCTGGCTCTACCAAAGTGTATGCTTTGGGCAAGTCACTTCACCTGTTGAGCTTCAGTTTCTTTATCTATAAAATTAGCATTAAAATTACTACCTAATGGGGTATTCTGAAGATTTAATTCACGTTATCAAATATGCTTTATGCTATGCCTAACACTCAGAAATTCTTAATTACTATAAAACATGATGACTACCTATTGGGGATGTATATTAAACTTTTGGCTTCTATCTAAAACTAACTCAAA
The DNA here is from genome assembly GCA_963573935.1 of Arctocebus calabarensis. Taxonomy (NCBI): domain Eukaryota; kingdom Metazoa; phylum Chordata; class Mammalia; order Primates; family Lorisidae; genus Arctocebus; species Arctocebus calabarensis. Next base: position 12,798 of record CAUYON010048468.1, read on the forward strand.
TTTCCAGTTACCTCTTTTCCTAGGGAAAACTTTGCCTTTTGCTGTGGCCTTAGAGTACCCTGCTTTTCTGTCGTCACCGACCTTTTGCCAGTGAGCATACTCTTTTTTCCTTAATCCACTAGATACCCGGTCTTCTCGCTTTACCTATGCCTGCTTAGAACTGGGGTTCTGCCCTTGACACCAGGTTTTGCTTTCCAGATGCTTCACTTCAAAGTCAGTCATGCAAATCAGGCATGTGTTTATCTCCTCTTTCAATTTACTCATTTATTCATCCAACAAGTACTTATTAGGCACCTAGGACATTCCAGACACTGCATTAGATCCTGATGATAAGACGCTGGGTGAGAGGGAACAGACCTCGTCCCTGTTTCCACAATCTGAAGGGAAGAGACCCATGACTGGGTAATGCTTTGGGATAATCCCTGGGTGCTTCTCACCACCATAGTCTTTCTCTCTGTGACCCTCTTTCAGATGGGTAATATGACACGCGGCATCTGCTACTTCAGGGAAGTGCTATCGTGAAAGAATGAGAGTTCAAAATAGTCAAATTATTGCTCCAGTTTTAAAAGCCAAGGTACAGGTGCATAGTTTTGGTTTTTTTTTTTTTTAATTAGCTGAATTTATGAGAAGGGAAAAACTTTCTTTTTCTAGTATTCACTTTTCTGCTAAGATAGGATGAAAATGAATTAAGGAGGGAAGGGAAGAAAAAGTGAGAGAGAGCATGATGTAGGTAAGTCAGGGGCCTCAGGCCAGGGGCTAAGACCAAGACGGAGCTTGCAGACAAAGGCAGGGGTCGCTGTCTCAATTCTGCCTCTCTTTGCAAATGAAGCACCATCTGTTGTACGTGCCAGGAACCCAGATGAGAAATAACTTCCATTCCATTCCACTGGCAGCACAGAACTTAGAACCAACTAGAGAAAAACTCCCAACCATCCTATGAGAAGACCCTCTTTCTTGTCCACACACACACACATCGGATGCAAGGAAATTTCCTGGAAATACAGAGTGTTCTAGGGAGATTTTTCTGCAAGCTGCAGTAGTGATGAAATGCGCCCCTGTTACATGGACAGTAACTTAACAATCTCACGAATACACAATTACAAACTGAGGTAAGTGCTTCCAAGGAAAAAAAAACCTTCAAGAGAACCTGAGAAAGAACCCAACATGGAAGAGCTGGGTCTGTAGATGGTTTCCTGAGAAAGTGGCATGTTACCTAGATGAAGGAAAGGGAGCCCGTGGGAACCGAGAGATTTCTGAGAGCTGGACAAGGGTCCATATGGCTGCAGAGGGTGAGGAAAAGTGGTTACAGGGTGAGGCCAGAAGATCCAGACCAGGCATGGACTAGAAGGTCACGTTCAGAACAATGAGAATTGGCCTGGTGTGGTGGCTCATGCCTGTAATCCTGCACACGGGACGCCAAGGCGGGCGGATTGTCTGAGCTCAAGAGTCCGATACCAGCCTGAGAAAGAGCAAAACCCCATCTCTAAAAATGGACAGGCATTGTGGTGGGACCTTGGGAGGCTGAGTCAAGAGAATTGCGTTAGCCCGAGAGTGTGAGGTTGCTGTGAGCTATGACACCACAGCACTCTATCAGGGGTGACAGAGTGGGATTTTATCTAAAAAAAAAATTAATAATTATCCCGAGAAAAATGAGAAGCCATTGAAGGAATTAAAGTAATGGCATGAAAAGGTCATACTGGTCACAGTATAGAAAATGGATGAAAAGTCATGAGGGTGAAAGCAAAGAGGTTATTCCAGGGATCCAAGTAGAAATGATTTGTGGGTCTCTTCTACTCTTCTCATCTTGCTTTCTGATACTCATGTGACCTTAGATCTCAAAAAGTATGAAATAACTTTATTCCCACTTTCAATAGATAGGTTTGTCATTATTGCTGTCATTGTTTGCTTATTTATTTGTTTTAGGATCTAAATATTTTAATTCTTCCCTATATCACTTTCCTTTTTAAACAAAATCTCACTCTGTTCAATAGCAGAGTAGGGTGGTTAGAGTTAACAGTGGTATATTGAATATTTCAAAAAAAGCTGGACAAGAGGAAATGAGATGTTCCCAGCATATACTTAAGGTCAATGGGTCTCCTGAATAGCCCAACGTGATCTTTACACAGTGTATGCATATAACAAAATACCACGTGTATCCCACAAATATGTACAAATATTATGGGTCAATGCCAAATCAAATCATATTATTCTATCTATATATTTTTCATAACTTTCTTAGATTTTAAAATATGCACTGAAAGAATCTAATCCCCCAAACTTACACTTACCCACATCCCCGACGCCCTTTTGTTCTGGAGATCACCCATCTTCTCAGTCTCTTGCTAGTCTTTGAGTCTTACATTTGATTCTGAGGGCTACATTTTGAAAATCATTATCCCGAGGATAATAACCAAGATGGTGAATATATTTTAAACGCAAGAGATTTGTAAAAACTAGAAATGCTTTCCTTGACAAATGGAAACCTTTGAGATCAAAATGATAGATGCCTTCCAAAAGCTAACACTAAAAATAAGCCTTATTTGTTTTTCTCCTGGGTCACCCACAGGTTAAAAATGAGACTCATAAGAGGATACCCAATGAGTACAGATGTCGGCTTAAAAGAACGACGTTAGGTCTTCCTATTTATGGCCTGAAAGTATAATAGAACAAATAGGTTATTTTGGGGATTCAGTGAACTTTTAATCCTTGGTGATATTTGAAGGGAATGTGGACAGCCAAAGGACAAAAAGTTGAGGACAGGGAAGCCCCAGATGGAGGCAGAAACTGTGTGATCCTCCAGCTTCACCTTCCAGTCCCTCTGTGGTTCCATCGCCAACATTAATGCAGGAGAGGGTGGAGCTGGGTCCTAGTTTGGGATCCCAGTTGTCCCAAAGAAGATCACATCCCTGAGAAAGTCAGGCTGGCATTTGTAAGATGTGAGTGTGGTTCAGGTAACTGCATTTCAAAAGACTTGTCTGGTTTTGTTGTTGTTTTGGTTAGCCATTCCTTCTGGTTACCTATATCTCAGTAGTCCCTTCCACAGCATGGATTATCATTTAACTAAAATGCATAATGCATGCTCCTTGATGCTGATTAGTACGAGACGGTTACGCTTAAATCAGTCATCATTTTGGTAAAAGAGAAATTGCTATTTTCAAATACGTTTTTAAACCAATATAGAACCTTAATTTCTTTCTAAAATCCTATGTTTTATGTGCTTCAGATAAGTAGATTTGGTGACAGCAATTAAAACATAATATTGGGTGATGAGGAGATTCTGGTTACAAGTTTATTTTCCAACACCTGGGCAATTTAGCTCTAAAGGGAAAAAGCAAAGAAGAAATTGGTCATGCTGACATGACTCTAATGCTTAATTCAGTCACTGTAGTCTACCCTTTCCTCATCTCCCCAAACACAAGAGAACAACAGCACTAATTATTGCTCTTTAGAAGCAGTAAATCTCCAATGCTCTATTCTATTAAATATATATGGAGATGGCTTAAGCAACCTGGTGAAAGAGACGCCCTGCCTCCCCCACCCTCCCCACACGTGTGCAAGCTCGTATTAAAAATCTCTTCTGTCAAAATAGCTAGAAGAGAATAATTCCACTGTTCTTAGCATAAAGAAAAAGATGACTATTAAGGTGATGAATATCTCTATACCTTGATTTGATCTTTACACTGTATATGATCTTTACATCTATATCACAGGTACCCTGAAAATATGTACATCTATTATTATATAATAATAAAACAACTCTTTCAGTTTGTATCAATAAAAAAAACACTTCCTTATGTTTTTCTTTCATCACCTTCACTCTCGATGTTTCTTGATATTTTTTTCTTTCATGTCTTAAGCCTCTCTCCCTTTCCTTATATCTGTGCATAGATCCAGACACACACACACACGTTTTCTTGACGCCCCAGTGCAATATTCCAAACTTCCCAAGCTTCTCTCTTCCTACACCTCTATTTTTCTTTCCCAATCAGGTAAAAGGAAGTGTAAGTAGAGAAACCAACAGTAATGGGCCAAAAAAAATTGGGAGTATAACCTATCTTATACCTTTAGATACATTAATAACTAGTACTTTTGAATATTTGTATTTTTTATCTTTAAAAAATGTCACTGCATGTCTTCAGAACTTGATGACTAGAATATCATTTAAACATAAGAACACTGAACTGTGGAGACAGATAAACTTGGGTTTTAAAGAATGGTAATATAACACAACAACATATTAGTACAATCTAATATATATATTCCTCTTTCAAACCCTATACCGTATATAATCTTTTGCAACTTGATACTGATAATACTATACATAAAGGTAACACGAGTCCTGGGAGATACGAGGAAACAGAAGTTACACTACCCTGGGCATGGCCTCTGGGAATGCCATTCAGGAAGCAAACCAGCAGTGCCTAGTGCAATGAAGTAACAGAATCACTGTTGTCCAGCAGTATGCCCACGATACATAGTGTGGTATTAGTGAAATTCTTCAATTTACTAAGATGTTGTGATAGGAATCAGAGACAACACGGGAGACTCTTGATGAAAGGTTACATAAAATATGGTGGACTCATATTATACACTACTAATCAGCTGTCATCAGAAAGGAACTGTACTGATAGACAACAACATTTTAAAATATCATAAACCTAGTTAAAGCTGAAAAAAATCAGAAATGAAAAACACACGAATCCTGGGAGGCTGAGGCAAGAGACTCTCCTAAGCTCAGGATTTGGAGGTTACTGTGAGCTGTGTGACGCCATGGCACTCTACCGAGGGTGATAAAGTGAAACTCTGTCTCTACAAAAAAAAACACATGAATCCACAAAAATTCTAAAAATTCTATAAATTCCAAATTTATAAAAATTTAAATATATGTTTATATACCTAAACAGATGTAAATATATAAGTGGATGTCTATCAAATAGGAAAAGTGGACATAAAGAATGAAGTGAAAATTAAATATAAAATAAAACAAATAAAGTAGGGACATTTCACAATGAAAATATTCTAACCATGAACTGGGAAAAGTCTGACTCACTTCTGTGGTGTCATGAACTTGAGGTTCAATAGATTTTAAAAATATATATCAAATAATATAATAAGAGTAAACGATACCTACCATAAAAATTTAAAAACTAATAATTATATAAAACTCACGTTCTACTTTCTATTATTTTGATACACCAGGTACTTTAGTTTTCTATTACTGCATAAAAAAATTTACCACAATTTTAGTGGCTTAGAGCAATACACGTATATCATCTCACAGTTCTGAGGATCAAGAGCCCAAGCTTGATTTAGCGGAGGCCTCTTTTTGGGATCTCACAAACCTGCCATCAAGGTGTCAACCAGATTACTTTCTCATCTAGAGACTCTGCTTGGGGGAAATCCTCTTCTGAGCCCATTCAAGTTCTTGGCAGAAGTCATTTCCTGTGGCTTCCTATGGGTTTTTGCTGGCGACCAACTCAGGTTCTAGAAATGACCTAGATTTCTAGAGACTGTTCACGGTTCCTTTCCTTCCCACAAGGGTTTCTTCACCATAACCACTTACTTCAGAGAATCTCCAGCTCCAGTCTGCTAACGGAATCTTACAGGACATAACCAGATCAAACCTTACTATACGTGTGACATCCCAATTTTGCCGTGTTGTATAAATTGGAAACAAGTCACAGGCACCACCCACATCCAAGGGAAGGGGATTGCACAAAACTGAGAACATCTAGAGGTGGGAGCCATCAGGGCTCCGTCCATCACCCTAGGCAATGCACAATGACATGACATTGGTGAGCTAAAGAGGGAAAGAAAAGTCTGCCTTTGTAGAGTACAATCTAAATACACACATACATACACACACACACACACATATATATATTTCTCTTTCAAAACCTAAAACCTATAGTGTATATAATCTTTTGCATCTTGATCCTGATAATACTATACATAATCTTTTGCATCTTGCCCTTTCATCGTATAACCTGTCTTGAATAATTTTCCTTTCAAGCACTTACAGAGACAGCTTAGTCTTTATAACACCTGCATGTTCTTTTTAACTGCAACCCATTTATGGGAGTTGTTTCTGGTTTTCTCATTTAACAGTGCTGCAATAAATGTCCTTATTAAGTATGGTGGAGTCCTTGTGCAGGCTTATTCAAATGGTTTATCACCTTAAGGGCAAAGAAAGGTTCTAATCTGTTCTAACCTTGTCTTTGCTTCATTCTAGTTATGAGCATTTATACTAGTTACTTAAGCCCATGTATTGATATTTCATTTTCCAAATCTATTACAGAGCAATAGTTTAAGTAAAGTCATATTCAAAAATGCACAAAATATAGTGTCTGGTGCATAGTAAACACTTCACATATCACTCTTCTATTCTCGTGCACTTTATCAAGTATTTCATTATATACATCCCAAATAAGGATTATTTGGATCTTCTAAATTAGATGAGAATGGGGGGGTGCCTACAGAAGGGTGATAAATACAGAGAGCTAGGTAACTTTGAAACAATGATAGAGCGTAATGTCCCTGTGTGCACCCTGAGCAACTTGGCCTCTTTGTTTCCCTCAGCCTAATTCTGTCCAGTTTGATTGTCCTGATCAAGACCTCACCATCCTCCCTTTTTCTATTATTTAAAACACATTCTCCCAAATCCATATTCTCTGTGTCTTTCGAAGAGACATACAGGTATTATAACTGCAACATTACATAGCTACATAACTCAATTTAATGTTAATGTGCCCATAAGGAGCACCATGTCACATATACCTCTAACTCACAGGGTTTCTACTTATATAATGTGCCTAACCCAGAGGTAAGATTTCATTGGTGAAACCTTCACTCCGGATAGGAAGGACCCACTAAGGAAGCACATATTTAAGGGAGGAGAAATGCTTGCAGTCATAGCCTCAAATCATGCCATGAAATTAGCCCCCCTCTCCTAAAGATTCTCCTGTGCTGAAAGAGCTCAGGAAACTGAGAAGATTCTAGACCTGACTGGTTGCGACTCCCAGAGTCATAAAGCAAGTGATTCTTCAGCCTTCAACATGTGTTTCTTCATCAAAAAACAGCTTTTCCTTAGCTGTAAACTGAAGAGAAAAAAAAAATTGACATGAGGACAGGGAACCCAAGAGGGTTGTCTTTGTGATCTAGATGAAAGGTAAATTAAAGACTTTCTCTGATGAGGAAAGGAGAATCAAACTCATCGCATATGGTATCTTTTCTTTGTTTCCCAAAGAACAGAACAGCTTTCCGAAGGAATAATTCTTTTCTTGTCTTTGCATCCACAAGTGTGGGGATCTGTGCATACTGACACCTAGTGGTCTCCTGAACGCCTTCCTCAGTAAGAGTAAGGAAGAGTGTGCATCTGTGTGTTGTAAAGGAAGCTTTTTCCTTCCTACATATTCATAAGCTATGAAAAACTGAGCTGTGATTGGTCTTTATCCCAATGCTGCAAATGCCTGGCTCCATAACCACTCATTGTCAAATCATAGGGAAAATTACCATTTAATATTTGTCCAATCCATAGAAGTCTCGGTATGAAAAGGATGATGCTTCTGATGTATGAGAGAAATAATTCTGTCCAAATATGGAATCCAAAAGGCAGGAACAAAGCACAATATGTACCCCCAATATATTTCAAAGGACCAATGAATTTTGTAGTTGGATGCTTCCAAGTTTATGTCAGAGTTCACGCCCACAAGATTCCACTCTGCCTTTAACACTTCACGTTGGTGAACCTATCCAGTTGCCCATCTGCCCTCCTGGCTGGACTGGGAAAGTTAGGAGGCTGAGAAGTTTACAAATTACTAAGGAAAGTTCATCTTGTCTTGGTTATCTATTTCTATACAAGCACTATTTAAAACTCCTCTGCAGTGCCTTAAGAGAGGCGTTTATACTTCCTCTTACCGGTAGATCATCTGAAATGGTCTCCTAGCGTCTGAGCTGACAAAAACCTCTGTTTAGGTTACACGCAAAATGAACATTGGAAGAAGCCAAGTTGAATGTATTAAATATTTAAATTCCGTTTTAAGCACCAAAAAATTTCAGAATACATATGATGAATTTGACCACCAAAACAGGTAATGAAAGTAGACCCTGGAAAATAAAACTGGAGGAAAAGAATTTGGGGGGAGAATTTAAAGAAGTTCACATCCTAGTGCAAATCTACTTTCTTCAACTTTATAAACTAAAGATTAACTAGTCCCAAACTTTGTAAGTCCCAGGCCATTTTTTTTTAACCTGGGACCTGAATCACTTCAGTATATTTTACCATTGTTTTTAGGAGCTTCTGCAAAATAGTGTCCAGTGAATATTCTCTGTCACAGAATTGAACTGTGGCTCTTGATAATTTACAGACACATTTCTCTTTGTCATCTCTATAGGCACAACTCTAGCTGGTTGTATTTAGAATATAGCTCTTCCAACCCATTACCTTATAAGTTGTTTAACCTTAAATACATTCAATTTCCTTCTTGATGAATACCAAATTTATTCAACTGAAAGAGCAGGCAAGCTTTAGGCATATTTTTTTTTCCTCTACTTTCTACAATTTTATGTCTTTTGTCACCCTAAAGTAAACTCTGTTAAAATAGATACGTTTACCTTTAGAGCACTATTGACTCAATACTCAGTCAATTATGGCCCATGTTGCATTAGGTGAATAAAAATCCCAATTTTTAAAATGAATACAGAACCTGTGTCTTGCTATCTAGTCAGGTTTGTGGATATTAGTAAAATGTTTTAAATGTTATTTGAAAGATCTTGTTGGAGAAGTAATTTGAAATGAGAAAGGATGAAAACATGTTTTATCTTCCTTTTAATCAATATCATAATAAGGTAGATGGGTTTTGTTTCTTAATGACCCAGTACATCTATTCCCTAGCCCCCCCAAAATAAAATAAAATAATAAAGATCCCCACATGTGTAGGTGGCTCCAGGCAGTTGGCCTTAATTTCTATACTAAAGAGTTATAGTCAAACAACCAGAAGGCCAGGGCATTGTTTCTAAAGGCGTCCACAGCACAAGCCCTATCGCAACATTCACTGGCTTAGGTTAAAAGCCTATAGAAAAAAGTAATTCATTCAAGCACTTAGGTGGGTATTTTGTAGGTAATTATTAGACTGCCCAAGGTAATACACTCAACTATTGTTTTAATACATTATTTTGTGTCCCAAATGGGCTTTTGGTTACACTGCTTATGAAGTTGTTCTAGACTGATAATATAGTGGATATGACTAGACACAAAACTTCTAGGATCTGAATATCATACTTCACATTTTGTGAGTAAATACAAAACTAATACCTTTTTGGAAGGACATATGGAGAATGCTCAAAGAACTCAAACTAGATCTCCCATTTGATCTCGCAATCCCATTAATGGACATCTACCCAGAAGAACAAAAATCCTTTTATCGTAAGGACATTTGCACTAGACTGTTTATGAGCTACAAAATGTGGAAACAACCTAAATGCCCACCAATCCAGAAATGGGTTAACAAGCTGTGATATATGTATACTATGGAATATTATTCAGTCACTAAAAAAGATGAAGACTATACATCTTTTGTGCTAACGTGGATGGAGGTGGAACACATTCTTCTTGGTAAAGCATCACAAGAATGGAGAAGCAAGAATCCAAAGTGCTCAATTTTGATACGAGGACGATTAATGACCTAGAATATGGGTGGTAGGGGGAATGGGGGAGTAGAGAGAAGGAAAGGGGGGAGAGGGGTGGGGAGTCATGGTGTTTGGCACACCTCTTGGGGGAGGAACACATTTATAAGAGGAACTTCACCTGACAAATGCAATTAGTGTAACCTGGATGTTTGTACCCTTAATGAATCCCTAATAATAGAAAAAAAAATCTCTTTTTAAAATTTAATCATTATTAAATAACTGTATACATATATGGAGTATAATGTGATGATTTGATATACAATGTGGAATGCTTAAGTCAAACTGATTGACCTAGCTATCACCTCACATAACTTATTTTTTGTGTTAAGACATTTTTAATATACTCTTAGTTGTTTTGAAATGAACCCTTGTGTTGTGAACATTATTGAGATCACACCAAATACCCTCCCTCCACTTGCCTTTTTCCTTCCCCTCCCGTCCCTTCTCCTCCCTCTCCCCTTCTTCCCTCTGGACTACATTTGTGTTTTATCATTAGTATTAATATGTAAGTGATTATATATTCATTTCATAATAGTTTTGAGTACATTGGATACTTTTTTCCACATTCTTGAGATACTTTAATAAGAAGAATGTTTTCCAGGTAATGATAAACGATATAAAGTCTCCATCTTTTATAACTGCATAGTATTCCATGATATAAATATGTTTGGAGAAAAATATGATGGAGATTAACAAATTATGGTTATAACAAATAACTACAATTTGTTCATCCATTCATGGGTTAACAAATGGGTTGATGGGCATTTGGGCTGCTTCCACAACTTGGCAATTATGAATGGGCTGCAATAAACATTCTGGGATAAATGTCTTTTTTCGTAAAATTATTTTTGTTAATCTGGGCAGATACCTAGTAATGGAATGGCAAGATCAAATGGTAGCGTTACTTTTAGTTCCCTAGAATTCTCCATACTAAAAGGCTGTATTAGTCTGCAATCCCATCAGCAGTGTAGAAGTGTTCCCTTTTCTCCATATCCATGCCAACGTCTATAGTTTGAGGATTTTGTGATGTGGGCTAATCTTACTGGAGTTAGGTGATATCTTAAAGTGATTTTGATTTGCATTTCTCTGATGATTAAAGATGATGAGTATTTTTTCACGTGTTTATTGTCTATTCTGTCATCTTCAGAGAAGTTTCTGTTCAAGTCTCTTGCCCACAAAGAAGTGGGGTTGTTTGTTATTTTCTCATTGATTAATTTGAGTTCTCTATAAAACTATCTCTTGAGGAGAGTTTTGGCTCAGACCAGGCATATCATCTCTCCTCACCTTTTTGTGCATGGTTCCATGGAAGAGGTTAGGGAAAGCATGGTCTTTATTCTGACTATGAGTCCTTCTCAGGTTCTTCAGCTTTCCTTAGAGTGTAGAAGCCCTATCCCAAGCTCTGCTGAGTAAAAGAGTATTCCATTCTTCTCTTTTAAAATATTCACAAAAGCTTCTACCTAGTGCTTTTCACAATAGAGATGAGAAATTTGTGCTGAGAGTCATTCAATATTTATCAAAAGTTGATTGGAGAATAATAATACTTGTAGAAAATCTTCAAGAAACCTATGGCCACTTTTTGAATGAAGAAGATAAGTTAATAAAAATGAAATAAAATAAATTTACAAAATTCAACCTCCCAAGAAGAGATATTAATTAAAAACATTTTTTTTTGAGATGAAGTCTCTGTCACCCTGGGTAGAGTGCCATGGCATCATCATAACTCACAACAACCTCAAACTCGCAGTTCAAGTAATCATCTTGCCTCAACCTCCCAAGTAGCTTGGACTACAGAAACCTGCCACAATGCCTGGCTAGTTTTTGCCTTATGTTTAGTAGAGACTAGTTTTTCTATTTTTACTAGAGATGGTCTTGTTCTTATTCAGGCTGGTCTCAAACTCCTGAGCTCAGGCAATCCATACCCCTTGGCCTCCCGAACTGCTAGGATTATAGGCGTGAGCCATGGTACCCAGCCTAATTAAAAATATTACTCAATACAAGAAAAGTTCACTTTACTAGGAAAGTTTATACTGCTAGTCTTTTCAGGTGAAATCACAGAAGTTAAATGTATGTATAATTTGGCATCCATGAATACACATTCAGGGGTGTGTGTGTGTTGCATTTACCTACCATTGACAGGTAGAGAATCCTGGCATGCCTGGAGAATGTCAGACTAGAAAGACAAATGTCTTACTTCCTCCACTGACATGCAGTAGCTTCTTGGGGAATATTATACTCAAGATTCCAGGCTCGGCGCCTGTGGCTCAACGAGCTAAGGCGCCAGCCACGTACACCTGAGCTGGCGGGTTCGAATCCAGCCCCCGGGCCCGCCAAACAACAATGACGGCTGCAACCAAAAAATGGCCAGGCGTTGTGGCGGGCGCCTG
>CAUYON010048472.1:0-27644 GCA_963573935.1 Arctocebus calabarensis
AAAAAAATAGCCGGGCGCTGTGGCGGGCGCCTGTAGTCCCAGCTACTCGGGAGGCTGAGGCAAGAGAATCGCTTAAGCCCAAGAGCTGGAGGTTGCTGTGAGCAGTGTGACGCCACGGCACTCTACCCAGGGCGATAAAAGTGATACTCTGTCTCTACAAAAAAAAAAAAAAAAAAACAAACAGAGCTATAAACATTCTATTTTGTTTCAATTTTGTTCAGATAGCCTGGTAAGCCTGTATTCCTACTCACTATCCACTATAAATTCATTTGACTTAGAGACTCCCATTCAAGCAAAATATTTGCTGAATTCAAATAATCACCTTCTTTCCTGGAATATTTAATTAGCAAATATAACAAAGCAGCATGATACCACCTTTATAGTAGGTAAAATAAGCCAAAATATTTTGTATAAAAACATCCACTCAAGTTCCCAAACGTTTGGAACAGAAAGACAAAAAAAGGAGAGACAACAATCAAAGATCTGACTCCACCCTACTTTCAGAGACTCCATAAACATTTTAAAAAGCAATTCGTGAAACTATGGCCACAAAATAAACTACTACCATGTACAGACAGCATTTACAATCTTTTTTTTGTGTGTGTATGACAGAGTCTCACTATGCTGCCCTTGGTAGAGTACCGTAGTATCACAGCTCACAGCAACATCAAACTCTTGGGCTGAAGTGGTTCTCTTGCTTCAGTCTCCCATGTACCTGGGACTACAGGCGCCGGCCACAACGCCCAGCTATTTTTTGGTTGTAGTTGTCATTGTTGTTTGACAGGCCTGGGTTGGGTTTGAACCCACCAGCTCCAGTGTATGTGGCTGGCACCTTAGCTACTGAGCTACAGGCACCAAGCAAGCATTTATAATTTTAATAACACAAATATTAACACTGCATACAAAAGTGAAGAGATGGCTTAATTTTACCATGAACTTCTATCTTTATATGAATTTAAATCAGCCATAGGGTGACTTATTCAAATGCTCTAATACTCTTTCTTCCCCCTCCTTTTTTTTTAAGAGACAGCATCTCACTCTTCAACCATGTTAGAGTACAGCAGTCTGATCACAGCTCACCGCACCTTGAACCTTGAGCTCAAACAATGCTCTTATATTGGCCCCCCACAAAATGCTAGGATTCTAGGTGTGAGCCACTGTAACTAACCAACATTTGTTCACTTTTAATGATGCTATCTAAAGTTATCTATATAATATATATCAACATAAAACACTTCTTCTGAAAGTAGTACAAACTAGTATCTAATTTTGAGAAACTGCCTTGAAATAATAGAAAACAAAAATCAAGTATACTACACTGTACAAGTATACACTGTAGCACAGTGGTTACAGCGCCAGCCACATACACTGAGGCTGGTGGGTTCGAATCCAGCCTGGGCCAGCTAAAAACAATGGTAACTGCAACAAAAAAATAGCCAGGCATTGTGTAGCCCCAAGTACTTGAGGCTAAGTCACCAGTCACATACACTGAGGTTGAGGCAAGAGAATTTCTTAAGCCTAGGAGTTTGAGTTTGCTGTGATGCCACGGCCCTCTAAAAAAAAAAAAAAATGGTGTTTTCTGGTGGCCATGGGTCATGATTGAAAAAGAAATGACTACAACATTAAAAAGTACTTCTTTCTTCAAATATTCTATTTACACTTTCTTTTTTAGGGACAGGGTCTTAGTATGTTGTCCAAGCTGGTCTCAAACTCCCGGGCTCAAGTAATCCACTTTCCTTGTCACTCATGGACCTGTGACTACAAGCGTGGCTATAGACACCCACGTACCATGCGGCTACATGCTTAGCCAAATACAATTTCTTAGAAAACAGTAAGTTTCTTCTGTGAAGTAGTTCTTTTGTTTTTTTCCTCCTTATACAAAATTTCCTTCCCATTTCAATAATGTCTTTTGAAATGGAAGTTCCTAATGGCTTTGTAATTTCCTCCTACAGCAGTCCTCCCCTTTCCTCAGTTATTTATTTGCTCTTTGGAAGCTTTTCATCCAAGTTTTTGCAGGGTCCATAACCCTTAATGGCAAGGAACCAATGAATTAACTAAAAGCTCCGAGCCAGAGTGAGAATGTGAATACGTCAGCCCAAACGTGATACCTGGTCCTATCCATTCTACAGCACCGGTACAGGCCTGCACACCCACACAGTCCTCTATATCAGCGGTTCTCAACCTGGGGGTCGCGAGTTTGTAACAATGAAAATACATCCTGCATATCAGATATTTACGATTCATAACAGCAGCAAAATTACAGTTATGAAGTAGCAACGAAAATAATTTTATGTTTGGGGGGTCAGCACAACATGAGGAACTGTATGAAAGGGTCGTGGCGCTAGGAGGCTTTAGGAAGGTTGAGAACCACTGCGCTATATCTCGCTACAGTGTCACCATAGCCACTAGGCATTTTCCAACCAGAAGAAATTAGTGTCAAACTCAATTTATTCAACATTCATTGAGTAGCCTCTGCATCAGGCTCTGAGATTACACTGCCCTCAGAGGGGAACAAGACAAAGTACGTAAACAAGGGCAGCACGGAGCGTGCAGCAATGTCTTGAACATTTCACGATATTCTTTTTTCCCCGACTGATCATTACACATACAGAATCACATGTCCCATTTAAAATTCTCTGTTCAGAAGACTCTTCTAATTGCACCCTTTGTCTCCTATTTGCATGCTAATTATTTTTTTCTTTTTTTTAAATAATTTTATTAAATCATAATTGTGTACATTGGTGCAATCCTGGGGCACAATGTGCTTCATATACAATCAGAAATATTTTGATCGTACTGTTAGAGACAGCCTTCATGACATTTTCTTGATCACTATATAAAGACATTGATACTCTACATTTAATGAGTTTCACCAGTACCCTGCTAAGATGCACCGTAGGTGTGATCCCACCAATTGTCCTCCCTCCACCCATACTCCCCCTTCCCCCTCCCCTCCCTTTCCCCTTTCCCTGTATTCCTATGCTATAATTGGGTTTTAGCCTTCATATGAAAGCTATAAATTAGCTTCATATTAGGGCTGCTCTCTTTGAAGCAGGAGAAGCAACAATACAGTGGCAGACGTCAGAGCATGGGGAGCAGAGATTCGTGGATGTTGTTAGTAGAACAGTCTTCCTTGTGGTGAGACAGAGGAGCAGCCGTTAATTTATACTGTGAACATTACCTGCAGTCTCTACTCAAGAAAGAAAGCACTTTATCAATCAACCATGGGTAGATGATCAAAGGGGATAGTTCAGAAGATACCCACAATCACTCGTGCCGTTTCCAGAGTTTAACAAGCTGTTGGGCCCAAAACACATTAGCGGAAGGAGCAGTCAGAGCCCCAGGAGGAAAGACCAGCACCACTCACAGTAGCCGTGCCCCCGAGGGCTCCCCTATCCGTCAGGGCTGATGATCACTTTACATGGCTAGCTGTATACTGAGGAAACAGACTTAAGTGTTTTGAAAAAGTTGCACAAGTCCCTAAACTTGCATCGACATATAGAGATTCAACATGTCTTCGTGAACATGGAGACACATGTGGGCTCTGTACTAAATTGAGTCTGGCCTGGGTCCAAGTCAAGGCTGTAGTTGGAACTAACTTACTTGATTCAAACACACTCCCCACATTTCCACATTTGTTTTATTTTGTCTATGTGGTGTGAGAGCTATCTTTCTGTTGAAGGACTGGTAAAGTCTTTTTTTCTTCCTTTATTTTTATTTTTTATTTTTGAAACAGAGTGTCATTTTGTCAGCCCCAATAGAGTGCCATCACATCACAGCTCACAGCAATCTCTAACTCATTGGCTCAAGTTGATTCTCTTGCCTCAGCCTCCTGAGTAACTGGAACTTTAGGTACTCACCACAACGCCCACCTATTTTTAGAGATGGGGTCTCACTCTGGCTCAGGCTGTTCTCGAACTCCTGAGCTCAAGCAATCCACCTGCCTTGGCCCTCCACAGTGCTAAGATTAGAGGCATGAGCCACCATGCCTGGCCCCAGGTAAAATGTTTAAAATGGTGCTCATATCAAGTAAGGTAACAATTACAAAAATATCACGTTCTGGAAATAAGTGCTATTTCTACTGACCTAGGGTAAGTAATCCAGTTATAATTTCATCGCATTTCATCTCTAGCTAATTCAGCATCTTGGCCTGTGCAAAACTCAGCTGAACTTGAAGATGGCTGTGGACTCCTGTCATCTCAAGCAGATAGTAGTGCCATTTGTAGGTTTTCTGCCAGATGAGGAATAATTAGTGCAGCAGATTAATAAGGCCACACAGGCAAGGTATTGAGCCATTGACCTGGTGAATGTGATCATATGGTTACCTGTCCTGATACAGAGAAACACTTTGCATTCACAGGAACGGTTAATGGTACATTTACAACCTTTCCTTGGGGCTATGATACTTCTCCTTCCCTCTGTTAAAATACCTATATAACCTAAAACAGGAACTGGATATCCTGTTCACACGGGCCACTATGTCAATTGCATTAAGCTAATGACGCCAAAGGAGGAAGAGATGGCTACAATATTAGTGGCCTTCGTGAACACAAGCCCTTCAGAGAGTGGAAATGAATCACAGGGGACATTTAAGGACTTATGATGGCATCAGTATTAACCCAATATTCCAGAGTTTTGAAGTATACTGTAGTATTTCATTCTAAGGTAAAGGACATTCTATTCATTTGCACCTCCAAAAATTATGAACATCATACAATGTCTAGTGGTACTGTCTGGGTTATGGAGCTGAATATTCCTGGCCACACCAGGAATACCATTCCCATCCACAGACTGGATGACAGTCAGCTTTGGATGGAGCAGGAATGTGTTGTAAGGTACTTCCAGGCTATGGTACAAAAGGCTCTGCTACTTTGGGTAATATGACCCAAGATGACCCTATGGTGTTAGAATATCAGTGAAGGAATGATGGTGAAACCCAACAGAGTTCAATGTCATGTGTTTCAGAGAATCAGGAGATTTTCAAAGACTCCTGGCATTCTCCTGGGCCTTGAAGACAAGGATCCTAGCCGGAATGTAGCAGGTGACCAGGTGGTCCAGTCTGCTCATCACAGGTTGGTAATGTCAGGGCCACCACGTCACAGGTCGTGCAGGTGGCATATCCTGGACATGACCGGAGATGTTCCAGAGAACATTAGAAAGCTCCAGTGCAGGTGACTGGGCACAGCCATGTCAGTCACCACTGGTGTCCTTGTACCTCTGCAGTTAACCTCGGAGCCTTCTTGTATTTATACCACGTGAAGGCTCCCTGTGACCAGCTAGTGGGAAAAGCTTGGTCTACGGTACACAGGGGGGCCTTGAATAGACAGAAGACCTGAGTGTAGAACACGCATTGAACGGAGCCGTGGGTGATGCTCTTACCCTTCTTTCTTGGCTGGTCAGGGTCTGAAAGAAGGTCAACAGGACTGAGGACACATCTGGAATAGAGCTATGTGGTGGACTTATATTTTTTATTTGCAATAACTTGGAATTTAACAGGGCTGGGTAGCACATGATGATGCTATCATGGAATTATGAGTTGTAATTGATTTAGTTTATCAAAAGGATGGGGTATTTAATTCTACTTTGGAAGATTATCTGTTTAGAGGATAGAAGTCATAAGGTGATAAACACTGCGTTCCTTTTTTGCTGCTTTATCATGAGCATCTAGAATAAGCCTAGCATACAATAGGCTAGTATAACAATACTTCTAGCAATAAATGCTTGCTAGAAGTATTGTTATGCAAAATATATCAGTAAGAGGAAGAATACAGAATAAAATTAGGAGAAATATGTGTGTCACATTTTCAAATGATGATTACAATGAAGGGTAATTGTAGTTTGTAACTGAGTAAACTAAACCATGTTAAAGTTCCTCATTTTCCCTGGGAGTCAATTTTTTAAAGTTTTTAATAAGTGTAAGTAATACTGTAGTAATATTTCTCTCATAGATAGTTGATGTAATTAAGCATGTGATTGCGTCCAAATTCATCTAAACCCATTGGTCTAAGTGCTGAAGAAATTTTTTAGCAATTGAATAAGTTTATTTACAAATTTGTTGCAAATAATTTGTAATATCTGCAGAGGAAAAAGGACCACTTTCTTAGTGTTTATTCTTTGCATTTGCCAATACATAGCGGGATGCGCTGTCTCAGGAGAAAAAAATATGCATTGAATGACTATCTCTATTTAAAGACTAAGTGAAAGTGGGAGGGTGAGGAGCTAATTCCATAGTTAGTTGATTATATTTTTCACTTTTCAATATACATATTGCCTCTGGCATACTTGAACATTTAAAACTGCTCATTATATTTATATACTGATTGAAGAGCTAAAAGCTAGATGACAGAAATTTAAACAAAATGAGTAAAATACCAAATCCTTCTCCCTTTGCTGATGTATGCTTCTTCTTAGATAAATGTCTAAATTTGTTGTGAATGAGACTTAGAGGGCCTCCATTAATACATCTGCTGTTGCTAATGTAGGTAGAATATGTTTCTATTTATTTTAGAAAATAGGGATAAAGGACATACTTAAAAGACTTTCATTTTGCAAGACTTGTCTGAATTTTTCTATGTTTTTATATTTTCTTTTAAATATGTATTTATATTTAAATATAAATTATGTATGTGCCACAAGTTTTAAAAACAGATTTCCACAGTCAGTATGAGAAAGAAAAATAAAAAAAACAAACTTGAAGTACATGTTGAAATGTCAAAAAATCGGTTGATATCATTCTGGGTAATTTAAAGTTTTTAAAGAAGAGTTTTTCTACTCCTTTCTGTATCAAAAACAAACATTTATGTCTTCTTGGACCCTCATTTCTAAAATCATTTCTTCACTGAAAAATCCTGCAAAAATTTTTTAAAAGTATAGAGAAGTCCAGATGTCAAAGTCGTGATAAACTGTCTTAGAGCACTATGAAGATGATATCAGAATTTTCCCGCTGTGTCTTGGTCTTGGAATGGAAGAATGAATTCACAGGCCACGGGTTGGAGAAAGCAGAAGAGTTTATCCGAGAGGAAAGGGACGAGGACGCCCTTGGGCATCGCAAGGTCCTGAGCAGGTCACGCTGTCGTTCTTTGTCTGGGGGGCTTTGAGCCTCAAGTGTCTCCTGGTTATTGGTGGCACTCTGGTTGGCTCCTACAAGTTGAAATGGCCCATGGTTATTGACTCCCTGTTCACCAACGGGTGTCCTCTGCCCAGTCACCGTGGGGGCCTTGTGCCTGGTGGGCCCCACGCAGTGACAGCTATTGACTCACGGCTGCACTGGTCACCTGCACTCTCTGTGGCTGTCACGAAACTTCCCCCTGGGGATTTTCCAGGCCTGTTGCTCGTGTCCAACAGGAAGGGCTCCTGACCTTCCTTTCATTGCAGGCCCCATTTCCCTGTTCCCACCTAAAAGCCTTCTCACTACCATTGTCACCACCCAACTAGGACCATCTGCCAGCTGCTCCTGAGAAAGTCAGTATGGAGGGACAGCAGAGTTACAGCAGGATGTCACCTGTGGGTGATTATTTTCCAATGAGGAGACCGTGGTTGAGGATTAAATTGTTTTAACCAAGCCTGCTCCTGGCAGAGTTTGGGGGGCTCTCACTCTTGTTCTCAGGTTATGCTCCTTCAGCAATTTGTGAAGGTGTTCTCAGCAGCTCCCTAAGGTCAGGGTCATGGAAGTGGGGGGAAGAAGAAGGCATTTAAGGAGTTTTGGAGGAGGAGCTGCCTGTGGGTCAGTGAGTAGGGCACTGGTTCCACATACCGAGAGTAGCGGGGTTCAAACCCGGCCCCGGGCAAACTGCAACAAAAAATAGCCAGGCATTGTGGCGGGCACCTGTAGTCCCAGCTACTAGGGAGCCTGAGGCAAGAGAATCGCCTAAGCTCAGGAGCTGGAAGTTGCTGTGAGCTGTGACGCCACGGCACTCTACCAGAAGTTTTGGAGAACGAACTAGTAGGCTTGTTGATGACTTACATGTGGGCTCCATAAATGGGAGTATCAAGAATGATTCCTGGATTTATGACTTTAAAAAACGGCAGGTTTGGACTGTGCCTGTGGCTCAAAGGAGTAGGGCACCCGCCCCATATGCCGGAGGTGGCAGGTTCTAACCCAGCCCCAGCCAAAAACTGCAAAAGAAAAAAGCAGGTTTGCTTTGAAAAATAAGTTTTCAGCTTTGGAATTTTGTCATTTAAAATTATGATTAGACAATTAAGTGGAATTGTTCGGTATGTGAATTAAAATGAAATATTAATCTCCCTCCCCAGATGTCTGAATGGACCCCTCTTGGCCAAGGCGATCCCAGAACTACTCTGAAGCTCAGTTTCCGGACTTCCCTGCTCGGAGATGTCCTATGTGTCCCATGGATAGTTCCAAGGCTATCCAAGGCAAACCTTAAACCACACGTGCAGGGCCTCAGTTTCCTTAAGGATTGCTCACACCTGGGGGGCGTGTCATGCCCATCTACCACTTAGAACTCAGCCTGCCCTCTGCAGAAGGACACAGAACTCGCCCCAGCTGGGCAGCAGGTGCAAGAGAGTCCTGCAGGTGACCTAGGTCAGCCTGAAGCCGACGATCACGTCATTAGCTTCAATCAGCATTGCAGTCCACACGCCCGTGGGGTGTCAGAGGAACTCAAGGGAGGTGCACATGTGCAGGAAGACTCTGGCTCCAACGTGACCTCTGAACCCTGACGTAGGTCTGGCCCAGGCGACATAAAAGAAAGCTGCAGACCACGACCCACGACCTCTTCCCCTGTGCCTTTTCCGTGTTGCCGCAATGGGGGCCCTTTGGCTCTCTATGGTGAGTGCGTCCTGCTCTGTGAGCCTGTCCTTCTCTTCCTTAATACGTTTTGTTTCATGCTGGCCTTATTTGGGGTGTGGTCATTTGTCAACTAAGAGCACTTCAAGAGCTGAGGACCCAGGCAGCTGCCTGGAGATCCAGCTTTAGGAAACAGGCAGCGGCCTCGAAAGCAAATTGTGTGTAAAGTCCAAAGCTGCTCCCCACCGGCCTGCAGTCTCCAGGGCAAGGCCCAGCTTGCTGTACAAGCTGTTCCTAGTTAATAAACCTGCCTTTTCTTGATAAAACTTTACTCTTTTTAATTATTTCAGCAACCACCCTGAGCCGCTACTGTGCTGCTCTGATTAGCAGCACCCTCTTTTTTTTTTTGATAAGGCCCTCCTTCCAAACCTCTATGTGCCCCCATGTGTTGATTTACAAGTTACGTGTAATCCCTGTCTCCCTGAAAAGAGAAAAACAAAACTAACCCAAACCCTTGCTCAGGGCTTTTGGGTGTGGCTCCTGCTCATGGTCCTGAAACGTGGGTCAGAATAAACCTCTATACAATTATTTTGAGTTTTAAAGGAGTTTTGTTCTTTTCTGTTACCAAGAAGCTACATGTCACTCCCAATATGTAGTAGCAATTGAATCATATATTTATTTGTGTACATGTGTGCATGGGGTACGTTAATTCCAATTTAATCTTTCATAGTTTCTAAGTCGTTTATTTTGAAAATGATATTCCACCATTATGTAAGAGAAAAGAAAGACAATGAAAAGGACTTTTGCTCTATATTTAGGCCTGAAAACTTAATGAACCTCTAGAAAGCAGTAATTACACTTGTAGGAACATTATCTTGAACTATGTTGGTCAAAATAAGACACAGTTTACAATAAGTTCCCTCAAAGTCAGGTGGTTATAGCATCATGATTACAGAGTATACCCATGAGGATTGTCCATTTGCTCCCTTTCTAAACAATTATCAACGCAACGTGTCATTGGTGCTAATATTGACTTGTGCTTATCACAACTTCAACAAATAAAGGTTACTTTCCCCTTGATCTCCGCCATACCAAATACATATTCCTGACAGGTACCCACCATACATTTGCTGCTATATTATAACTTCCTTGAGATGGTGATAGTATTTTTTTTATTTATATCCTTTCATTGGTACTGGCACATCATATAAAGTACTGCATGGTGGGCAGATGAATGAAGGAATAAGAGAGTGAGTAAATGAAAGGGTCAACCCGAGGGGACAGCTAAGTGGCGTTGCCCTTGAAAGCTTCTGCTTTTCTGAATCCTGCTTTGCCAGCAACTCAACCCTGACGTTGAGTGAGTGTCCAGGAGGAGGAAACAGAGATGAAAAGACCCCGAATAATGGAGAACTGTAATTCCACATGTTCAATTACATCACTTTCTTTACTGAACATATAAACAAACCTCACTGAGGTGACCCCTATGGCCCTGGTCGTGTCGCCACACAAAGAAACCAGGCAGGACACGGATTAAAGTACAAGGTTGCAAGAGGCAGGCTAACCTGAGCAGGGTAGTCCCGAGCCCCCTCCGCAATGGCTGTTTACTAATGTTATACACAACAGGTGCGGAGAGTTAAGGTAATTGACATACACAACAGGTGTGGAGACTTAGGTAATGACACAGGAGGGCTACACGTGTAGGGATTGCCACGTGCTCTTTCCCCACGTGCTCTTTCCCCAGAACCCCCATGAAGAAGTACCAAGCATCGGTGTCTAACACCTGCTCACTAAGGAGTGACTGGTCTTATCTCACCCCGGAACACTGAGTCACAAAGCATCTCTAGACTTGCCAGGAGACTGTCCTGTTCTCAGTGTTTCCTTTTAATGTGATCAACATCAGTAACTGTCCTTGCAAGCATGGGTCCATTCCTTTACACCTCACTTTCTCAAGGTATATACCACACAAACAATAATTGTGTTTTATTTCTAATAACACAATACAGGTTAATTTACTCCAAAACCTCTAGCTGTGAATGGAACTGGACTCAGCATGTCAAGTTAACATGTATTTTTTCATTTTAAGAAAAACAATTGTATCAATAGGATGCTTTGTAAGCATGAAATTAGAACAAGAAAAGTAAGTTCTGTGATTCAACCAATGAAGAGCATATAGCTAGGACATAACAACACGCCATACTCTAGATATGTATAAGTGAATGGTATTTTAAACAGTCTGATCATTGAGTTAGAAGTTTCTAATCTAAACAGCTTCTACAACATTACTTCTAATATTTTATTTTCATTTTCTGTCTGCACTTTGTACTCCATTCCACTGCCAAAATAGTAGTAGCTGCAGGGTACCACTCTTACGCCTATTGATAGGAAAAGACATACAAAAGAAATTGGGTGAGGTAAATATAAGCAAATTGCCGTACAAAGTGTAAGAGAGAAACATGAAATATGAGTGAGATTCAAAGGCAGCATTATGGAGATGGTGATTAACAAAGGAAAGAGCAGAGACTCTAAATGAATTCGGTTCAATCAGAACTTGCCGGATAGGCTTTTGCTGATGCATTATGGGAAGAGCTTTAGCAAAATATACAGAACACTTAAAGACTGGCCAAAATTCCATGAATTGGCTCCAATATATTGTTTCTGAAAACCAGCATTATAAAAGATTTTTAATGTTTTAGTTCAATTTAATTTTTTCATAAAATAAGATACATTTTGCAAGAAGCATTGTAAAAGGTGTGCGTGTATGTAGCAAAACTGCCTCGTGGTTCTCAACCTGTGGGTTGCGAGCCCTTTGTAACAATGAAAATACATTCTGCATATCAGATATTTACATTATGATTCGTGACAGTAGCAAAATTATAGTTATGAAGTAGCAATGAAAATAATTTTATGGTTGGGGGTCACCACAACCTGAGGAAAAGTATTAAAGGGTCCCAGCATTAGAAGGTTGAGAACCACTGAACTCTAATCTGATGTAACTAAATGATAGGAGGCACTGGATTTGAAATTGTGGTGGCAACCACCTTGATGATTAAGATAATTAAACTTTCTTCTTCAAGTCGGAAGTGAATTAAGACTTTAACATAATGTTTGAAACCATCAGACTGACACAGTTGTCATTTTAGAACATGAAACTACAAAGCTACTTTAAATATCTTAAACTTTTAGATGGAAATGGTATTTTTTCTATTCCTGGTTTGGTACACATTTTCTTTTGTTCTCTGAACCAGTTCTCTTTTCTTGTCTTTTCCTGTTCTTCTGAAACATAAGCTACGGTTACCGCTGATACTATCTTTGTTCACCAACACAAGTAATGTTAGGGTAGGTTTATACTCTGCACAAATCTGAGATGAGGCAGAGGAATGTAAAGAAGATGAAAGTTACCTCACTCTATCATTCATGATTTTTTCTTAAAAACTTTTTCTCAGGAAAAGTGACATTGCATTTTCCAATTCAGTGATCCTATATAATATTCACATATCTGCTTTAGAACCCATTACATAATATTTCAATTATTTATTTACATGGCAATCTGGTTTACGTAGCCTGAAGGGCCTTAGAGGCAATGAGAGATTTCATTATTTCTGATATTCCCAGCACCTCCAGTTGTGTGACAATACTCATGGTATATTTATTGCCTGTTTGATTCATTGAATTGCGTATATAAGGGGAGGAAAAGTTATTTCAAAATATGAAATTTGTGGTAGTCACATCTGGAATAAGCTACAAAATATCCTTTGGGAGCCTTTTAGATATCACACAACAGAATGTGTTTTAATAAATACTTGGCTCAAAGGTTCCACTTTCATTAGTCTTTCAGAATACAAACCCCAAATTACAGGTTAGCCATGGCATCAGCAATCATGCTACACAAAGGTGTGGCAACAGTCTGGAGACAGAGATGAAAAACAGAAATTAATGGAAAAGAATCACCTGACCCTCCACCCATGAAAGATTGTCGTGCAAAATTTCAGTTACTTTGAATGAGTAACTTTTTAAAATGAAAACATTAATGAGAATTAAAATTGAAATGCAAATAACTTAGTATTTCTTTGCTACTTTAAATGAGTATTAGAATTTGATCAGGAAAAAAATGCAAGAAAAATGAAGGTGCTAGCTTGAAAGCAGAGTTCATGAAACAGAAAGTCCTCTTGGGTTGAAGGTGAAATACCAGCATGAGTTCATTATAATGAATTGTTCCACAAAGAGATGAAACTAATTGGTATCGCCAAAGAGAGAGACCCTGTAATGTGGAAGTTTAAGATGACAAAAATGGTATAAAATTTGAAAGCCACAGATCTTTGTTTAGAAGCTCAATTAAAGTAACTTTCTGAGATAAAGTTTAGAAAGAAATTATTCTATTAAAAATGATAAACTACATAATGTTGTGACCTTAAAAATTTTAAAATTCATGAATTTTACTTTCGGTATAATTTGATTAACAAAATATCATGTGCTTATTTATGAACAACTATGACAGTAACGTAGGGAAAAATAGAACTAAGTCATTTTTTCCTGCCTTCAGTTCTTATTAAAAAGACAAGATAATCCGTGAAAAGATACATAGGGACAGTTTATTTGCTGTATGTTTTACATGTGGATAGCAAAATATCTGAAGTAAACTAGATGATTTGTATTAAAACAAAACAAAACAGATAATCTCTTAGACTTCTACTTTATTCTTTATTAGCCCTGATTTAGGTTTGAGGAGGTAAGGAGCCTGCTTTTAATGAGTGAATGGTTACCAAGGTCACTTTTCTATCATTTTGACCTCTAAAGTGGTGTTTCATGGTGAAACCAGCAAAGAAATGGAAAGAATAGAAGAGTTAGCACCTGTGATTTTTTTTTTTTAAGGTGATAGTGTTACTCTGCTACAGTTTTAAATATCTTATTGTAATGTTTTAAATTTTTATTCCCCCTAAGCTTAGACTCCCTGTATTTTAACAGAAAGCAGCATTTCTGACAATGTGCTCTCTGGAATCCTACTTTTATGAGATATATTTTAGAAAATAAGAGTTGAGGGTCAATTGAAAAAAGCTATGCTAAACAATATTTAGGAGATTTACCTATCGTGGATTTGTTAAGAAGATTCATGATTTTAATTTGCTTTATACACCTCCACAAAAGGGTAATTATACATGGGATGCTTTTCATATTTCTTTGGTGACTTGAGGATTTGTGTGAATACCTGAGTGTGTTAAACCAGGGATTGGCACAGACACAATTCCAGAGATGTGAGAGACAGTTTCTGACCAACGTCCAGAGAGAAGAGCACAGAAGTAGGTTTAAAATATTAAGAATAACTATGAGGGAGGGAGGGTAATCCTGAATCCAGCTGGTCTATAAGCTGCGGCACAGGTGGGAAGGGACTATTTGAGGGGAAATACTTGCCTCCACGCTCGGCCAGACAATCTTTCTGAAGAAGAGTGTAAAACTTCATACGCTAGAGTCATGGAGATCAGTTCAAAGTTAAAACATGTCCAGAATGAACGAGGTCCGCGCTGGGGAAAGAGAAATGTGGAAAATGTTGAAAATGTTCACTTAGAAAAACTCTAAAGATGGCGAGGGCATTAAATATACAGAATAACTCCAGGGAAGGCTCAACTTTTGAAAGACAAACAAAATTTTGTTTTGAAAGTATTGAATATATGATGTCTCAATGGTTTATGTTCAGCCCAGCCTGATATTGCAGGTTTGAAACTCAACAAATCAAAGCAAACACTCAGCATTGATGTGTACAGTGTGTCTACTACCCCCGTTAATCTGTCCCACAGTCTGTTCCAATTCCGTGGGAGAAGTTGAACCAGAAAGAACGCTCAGAGTGAAACTCGGAGATGTCCTAGTGTACAAAGTTGAGGAGTGAGAGTCGAAAGATTTTCAAGATGAAGAGGGGTGTGGTGACGGCACTGAGAGCGTCTAGTTAGAGCCCTGCAGAAGGTTAAAGCGAATGGAGTTGGAGACTCAGAGACAGGCTGTGGGGAGTGGGAACAGGTGTAGGGAGAGAGGAGGATGGGTAAGCGTGAGGCCCAGACCTCCAGCGCGTTCCACGTGGTAAGAGCCAGACAGAGTTCAAAGGATAAGGACGAAGGCCAATCTCACCAGCATTTTAGTATTTAAAGGAATAAAAGACATAAGATAAATCACAGGCAGATAACAAAGGAGAGAAAACATCTTCAGAATGGAAAAGTATGAACATGCCTAAAAATCACACTGAAGAAGCTAGTGGAGAGGAAAAGATTTCAAATGGTCCTGTTGCTTCAAGCTCTTCACCTTCTTGGCCAAGGAATCTTCAATCCCTTGCACATGTAAGCCAGTTCTAGTCTGTAAAGGGGTTAAACTTATCCAAGTGGTGAAGCACAGGAAATGGAGGCTTGGGGAGTTTAGGAAGTGCCCTGGGATGAGTGACAGACAGAATCACCTCGGCTCTCTGAACCCACAACCCGTCTTCTCTGGCCTGTTTATTGTTCCACATTGGTTCATTGAGGTTCCATAAAGTTGCAGGCAAAGAACTTTTGAAGTCACAAGGTCCCCAGGTACGTAACAGGTTATTCTTTCTTTCATAACTAGTGGGAACCTTTTTCTCACCATAATTCTTCTGTTTTTTAAAACTTTTTCATTAGCTAATATGCTATGTCTTTGTTCCACACATTTAAATGTAATTATCAGCCAATTTACTGTATTTTGACAAGTTCAATAAGCACTTTTTTGCCCAAATTTTTAAGGCAAAAATAAGGATGCACATTATGCATGAGTGGTGCTAATTCCATACCTATATAATTCTTTTATTTGGGCTTATTCATTAAAAGTGTAACTGTAGAAAGTAGTGACAATATTCAAATGCATAGTAAAACCCTGGAATGTAATAATTGGTTTTGTTGAACTTGTAAATGCACTTGCAATAAGAGAATTTTTGGACAAAACAGAACAAAGTATTTCTCATATGCTTTAGTCAGGAGCTAGCAATCTGGAAGACATTTTGACAAAATTTACTTACAATACAAAAAGCAAGCATCTAAAAATATGCCAATAAAAATTTGAATTAAAAAATCAACATGGCATTTCCTTGATCACTATATAAAGACATTAATACTCTACCTTTAATAAGTTTCGCCAGTACCCTGCTAAGATGCACCGTAGGTGTGTTCCCACTAATTGCCCTCCCTCTACCCAGGGATCAAAGTTTTTGAGAAACATTAATGTTGTTAATGTACATGGACTTTGGTGTTAAAGGGACCTTGATCTAATCTACATATTAGTTGTATGTATAGTCCCTACCCTTCACATATACCACTGCTTCCTTTCTGCTTATAAATTTACTACTATGTCAATTTTTGAAGAACCCAGATTCTGAATCACATTCTATTTTAATAAGTGACTCCCTGACCTTCAAATCTTCCTCAGTAAACCTTATCACTTTTATTCTCTATTTTCCATCACTTCTTCACCTGATACTAATTTTGCATATTAAAACTAGTGCCTAGCTGTTTTGTCTCCTTTTCTTCTCCTAGCTGTTACATTTCCTAAATGTGCATGCTGTATAGTTGGTATTCCCTGAATGCATGTTTTCAGGGTTATTTTGAGCCCAAAACTTTGACGAGATTTTCTATCAATGTGTCCTGCTCCTTTTAGATTTAGAATATAGGTTCTGAAACATTAGTGTGCAAAAGGATCACTCAAAGAGCTAGTAAAACAAATGAAGGTTCTTATGTACACTCTAAGCGATTCTTATTCAGTAAGTTAGAGGTACTACCCAGGAATCTACATATTAAATAAGTACCCCAGGTAATGCTGATGAAGGTGTTCCTTTTATCAGACTTTAAGAAGTACTGTTCTAATGATTGTTAATCAATCTTTATAGACAACAGTTTACCCCTTATATTAATTTAGTGATGAAATATTGCCACCCTTCTGAATACTCTGAACATTTTTTCAGAAGATGCTTACCTTCCCTTAGTACTTATATATTTTACTCATTATATAGGCACCTAAATTATATTTCATTGTGAATTTTGTTTGTTTGTCTCTGGACTTTAAATATTATCATAAGATCTCCCTTGTTAAATGTCATAAAACTGTTTTTCTTGGAATACAAGATTTAATGAAGGATAAAATATAATTTAGAAATATATGATGCTTCTAAGACTACTAAATGGAGTAAAGCCAGGGTGAAATTCTAGTACAGATAAATCTAAAAGATATTTATAAATGTAACACATAGGCAAACCACCATTGTAAACATCTCCATTAATGCTGCATGTATGAAGAAGAGTATCATAATAAGATTACAGTATAGCTAGGGCAATGTTGTAAGTTTATAAAACTCCATTTAGGAAATTTTAGTGCAAAAAGTGTACTCTAATTTAATCAGTCTGAGCATTTGCCATTTTCAACACTTTGTTTCTCGACTGATTGCCCATTCTCCTTCTTCAATTGATATGGAACAGTTTAAAGGAAAAAAATAGCATTAGCCTGCATGACAAATTACTCCTTGAAAAGGTCAAAGTAACACAATTTTTGTCCTATTTCAAAAGAAGAGATGGAAATTATAAATTGCATAGCCTTCAATCTCACCTCTACAATGCACAAATGCTTTTCTAAAAGTTAGTCTTTGATACAAAGCCCATTAAAACACATCAAATTATATTTATTCAGTCAAATTCTTTCAGTATATAAATTACTCTCCAGGGCACTCAGAGGTACAGTAACTCTTTGATATCCCCATTGGTGAGTAAGTGCATCACAGTAGCAATTTACTAATCAACCCTATGGCCTAAATACATTAATGCACTCCCCAGGGAACTGGCTGGCTTAATAGTCGTCTATTCCTAAACGCCCTAAACAATGTATGTAATTATGGTTACACTATTCTGTCAATGTAGGACTTAGGCTTACCATACTCTATTATAGATTTAACAGATTCTGATTCTCAGAATAAAACTTATTAGGACTAGACTTCATATGCTTTTAACGGCTCACACTTTCACCTCCATTAGTACGAAAGAAACTCTCCAACAATGAAACAATAAATAATTTAAAACTTCTCAACAGCTAATATTTCATCCTAATGAAATATCCTAGGGAAATAAATGATTATAATGCAGCCATCCATTGCTTAGTGACAGGAATATGTTCTGAGAAATGCAAATTAGGTGATTTCGTGATTATGTGAACATTATAGAGTGTACTTACACAAACCTGAATGGTATATCTACTACACACCTAGAGTATAAAGTATAGTCCTTTGCTTCTAGGCTTCAAACTTGTAAATCATATTATTTTAGTGAATGCTGTAGGCAACTGTAACACAATGGGAAGTATTTGTGTATTTAAACATAGAAAACGTACACTCAAAACACAGTGTTATATTCTTTTGGAATCACCACTGAAATGTCATCATGGAGCGCATGACTGCAATTTAACTAGTCAAAAAATAAGGGAGGGGAGGGGTGGGGGGAGGATGGGTAGAGGGAGGGCAATTAGTGGGAACACACCTACGGTGCATCTTAGCAGGGTACTGGCGAAACTTATTAAAGGTAGAGTATTAATGTCTTTATATAGTGATCAAGGAAATGCTATGAAGGATATCTGTAACAGTATGATCAAAACATTTCTGAATGTATATGAATCGTGCCCTGTGATTGCACCAATGTACATAATTATGATTCAATAAAATTATTAAAAATAAATAAATAAATAAAGTGAATTAATTTTAATAAAAATATTATTTCAGTAAATGTGTTCTTTATTTGATATGTTTCTTATTTATCTTTCTATATTATCTTGATTTTTGCATGATTTATCTTAGGTGGCTCTGGTAAACAATTGAGGTTTAGGAAGCACTACATTAGGTAAAAAAAATTTTTTTTAACTTTTTAATACCTACCTAGGAGGGTTAATGCTTTGCCACCCTTGAGATTCCTGTCCTGAGAGGTGGGCCTGGACAGAGAAGCCTAGAGGGGCAGAGCCCCACTGGCCACAAGGAACAAGGCAGAATCCCCTGGGCTCTGGCCCGGAGCCTCTTCCCGTCTGGTGCCCTCAGAGCTGCCAACCCCTGGTATTGCCCACTTTTGCCTACACAGGGAATGAGTCTGCATGAAACCTTCCCAGGCACGGTGGGAAAAGCCCCACTCAGGGCAGTGGGGGCTGGGAGCAAATTCCACCTAGCAAAATAACAGATTGTGTTTCTAAGGAATCCTCTAAGGTCATCTAGGACAATCCTAGGGAGACAGAACATCCCTTTGAGAAGACCTGTCCATTTCCTAAAAGACAAGCTCACAAGCCAGGACCTCCCCACCTCGTCCATGGGAAGAGGGGGGCAGAGAGGGAAGGCGAGGTGGAAACAAAGATGGGCAGGGCCTTTAATTCCTCTGCACTTACACTTGGGACTCTCAGGCACTTGGTGCTTTTTCTGGGCTGCCTAAAAGGAGGGCCCTTCACAACTCCTCAAATGCCAGTTGGGGAGATATGCGTGGGTCGAGGTGGGGCAGGGGTGGGGGATGGGCAAGAGGCTTTCTAGACTTGAAGACTTCAGGGGATTAGGGAGGTGACAGACGTCTTCTACAGGGACTGCTGCCAGCCCTACACCCCCACTGCCCCCAAGTCCAGGTCCAGCCTGTCACTGCCGAGCTGAGTCTCTCCCTGTGTCTCAGTTCACACTCTGGACATTTGGGAAGGGGGTGCAGTGGCAGGAGTCGGGGGGTGCTGGCAGGTCGGGTCCCCACCAACTGCCACCTTACGTGGTGTTAGCAGGACAGCAGGTGGGTCCAGAAAGAGGGAGCCGTTTGCCCACATTGGCATCTGGCAGCATCACGCTGCAGCTTCCATGATAAAAATACAGGGAGCGAAAATAGCTAATCTCAGATAACAGCGGCATAATCACCCAGCCCTGCCCGAATCCCGGAGAATCTGAGGGAGCAGCTGCCCAGGCTGCTTCCATCCACGGCCACTGCCTCTGGGTGGCCTGGGCCAAGAGTCTGAGCCTGAACAAGGCTGGAGAGTGAAGAGCAACTCACAGAAAGAGCCCTGATTAAAAGGAAAAACAAATACCTTTAATCTCAGCTTGGCTGGGAAAAGGTTTTTCTAGAAGCAGCATGAAAAGTCCGAGCTTCCAGCAATGTGAACCTGGTCTCCCTGCTCTTTGTTGAGGCATGAGAAGTTTGGGGTTTTTAACTTCTGAGTGTTGTGATCATCGGTATATGACGGTCCTGGGGTTTGGAGGCTGGGCTCTCCCGGGTTCCTCCCGCGTTCTGGTGGTGGAACCTAGCCACCAACCCCGGTGTCTGAACTCAGTGCTGACACACTAGAGATTTGTTCTGTCCAAAGGCCTCACTCAAAGGATCCAGAAGGCCACAAGTGACCCCACGGCTGCAAGTTCCCACCCCTGCTAGCTGCTCAGAGTGGTTACAGCCACTGCGCCTGCAGCATCAGAAACTGTCTGGGAGAAGCCACTGGGTTTTGCTGTCCTTGGTCATTTTGTTCAAATAAGACGTATAATTAGAGCCCATTGAGATGGTGCAAAGAACCCAAGGGTCCCTTCTGTCCTGTGCAGTGAGCTACCCAAGTCCTTGGCTGCTGGCTGGTGGACGAGCTGTCCCCAGTCACCTGCCAGCTGTGTGTTTCCTCACCCTCTCTGTGGTTTGTCCTGGCTTCCTGGCCGTGCTTCTGCACGCTCTGGGCACTCTGGTCCCTTCTGAAGGGTCGTGAGGTGCTGCCTCTCTCTCAGAAATGGTGAGCAGGAAGACCCTGCTGGCGAGGGAGTGGGCCTGGGCCCGACCACAGCCTGAGGGTGCTCGGGAGCAAGGGCGGGGAGCTGGGCCTCCGAAATACCTCGCCGTGAGCACCCGGGATATGTGATCGCTTACGGAAGCACCACTATTAGCACATCTGGGGAAAGCTGAGAGGAAAAGCCCAGAGCAAACAGGAAGGCATGGGAAACGGAGACGCTTTCCAACTACATGCAGGCTAGGAATGGCCATGAACAAGACTCCTCACACCTAGTTTCTGAGAGGCTGTTCTACGATTCTTTAGACTGAGTGGGAATAACGTTAATTTGTCAAACAAGCTTCATATGGTCAGCCGCAGATGAAAATCACCGTGGATCCACCAGGATCACGAAGATCAGCTGCACTTACTTCAGTGAAAAGTAAAATAGGAGACCTCTGAGCCTCAAGTTCAATGCTGCAAATGGAGCGGACGGCAGCTTGCCCTCCTCAGAATCCCATCAGCCCACACAGATGGAGACTCTGTCACAGCTCTGGGTCCTGTGAGATTGTAATGCCTAGACCACCACAGGAAGCGCATCCCCCAATCAAATTTGGTTTTTTGCTTTTTTGTTTCTAATTTTTTATTACATCATAGTTGTGTACATTCGTGCAACCATGGGTACAGTGTGTGGGCTTCATATACAATCTGAAATATTTTCATCCAACTCTTCCACATAACCTTCATAGGATTTCCCCCGATCAAATTTGAAACAATATTTGAGAACAGAGGAGATATGCTTATTATTTATTTATTTATTGCAGTTTTGGGCCAGGTCCGGGTTTGAACCCACCACCTCTGGTATCTGGGGCCAGCGCCCTACTCCTTTGAGCCACAGGCACCGCCCTGCTTATAATTTTTTAGTAAGTGGAAAAATCAGAACAAAAATTGTGTACAACATGGTCTCGATTATGAAAAATCTACATATATGTACTAGAAAGATAATAGAAAACAACACATCTAAATATTGCCTGGTGCTTTTTGTCGCTTACCGAGATTATAAATTCTTTTCTTGTTTAGCAAGAACTTTATCACTGCATGAGCATTGGAGCATTACATGAGTTTCTCCCCAATTTCTTTCCTTCCAAAGAATGGAAGTTGTACCTAACATTCACCTATGCCTTGACCATAATTTATTGGATGTTATTTTTTGGTCAAGACTGAAATAAGTTTTCAAGTTAAAAAAAAAATGGTAAAAAAAATTTAGCCAGGCATGGTGGCACTCACCTGCAGTCCTAGCTATTCAGGAGGCTGAGGAAGGAGAATCGCTTGAGCCCAGGAGTTCAAAGTGCTATGATCATACCACTGCACGCCAGCCCTAGAGTAAGACCCTGTCTTCAAAAATAAAAAAATAAAATGTGAGTCGATTTCCATTAATATACTAAATAAAGAATAATATATTTAGTACTTTACTATGGCAAACAACTGAGGTTTAGGAAGCTCTAGGATATTCATTTTATAAAAACCCTTTAAACATATATACAAATGAGATTCCTG
This sequence comes from Arctocebus calabarensis, assembly GCA_963573935.1. NCBI lineage: Eukaryota > Metazoa > Chordata > Mammalia > Primates > Lorisidae > Arctocebus > Arctocebus calabarensis. The sequence goes on from CAUYON010048472.1 coordinate 22,019, forward strand.
TCCCAAAAAGGGGTAGCACAGGAGAGGACCCCAGGGAGGGGCAGAGCTCACAATGAGCAAGCAGAGGGCCAGCGACACTGAGTGGCTTATTTGACTCACCCCCATGAATTCCACAGGGCTCTATTTAGAGCCCCTTCCTGATCTTGACCTCCTCCTTTGGCTTGGACACTGCTCACCTCCCATGGAACCTTTAGTAACAGACACTCAAAGACGAAGATCAAAGATAACACTTGGGGTGAGGCAGAGAGGTTCATGCCTATAATCACAACACTTTGGGAGGCCAAGTGGGAGAGTCACATAAGTGCAGGAATTAAGACCAGCCTGGGCAACATAGTGAGACCCCATCTCTTAAAAAAAACAACAAATAATGACAGTCGGGACAGAAACTCTAGTGGGATGTCAACTACAGTGAATCCTACAGCTGAACCTCTTTCTCCTCATCAAGATTTTGCCTAAAATATTTGACAGAAAATGACCCTCCCAAAAAAGGAAAATAAAAAGAGAAGGAAACCACCACTCGTTGAACACATATTCTGTGCCAAAAACTATTGTTAAAAACATCCAGTATTTTCTTTAATGCAGCCCTCACAACTAAGAGATGGATTATCATAAGTGAGCCCAGTGGACGTTGCAGTAAAGAACTTACCCCAGGCCACTCTGCTAAAAGAAGACAAGCAAAGATTCGAACCTGGTGAGTCTGACACTAAAGCCCAAGGTCTTTGCCCCAACACCCCTTCATCCCACTCCCTCTCTCCCAGAGGACTTAAATATACACAGGAAGGAGGGGGTGGTGGGAAGGTGCGCTGATATTGACAAGATTCAGGAGGCTGACAGGCTTTGGGGGCAAACTTTTAGCATTGTGGAAACACAAGAGTTCAGGAAAAGAAAGCCAGAGACAGAGAAGGAAAAGACAAGAAGAAATAAAAAGCGAGAACTCAGGACAGCATTGTGGAATGAGCCCCCAGGCTCTGGGCTTCTTGGGCTATACCGCCTACAGCTCTAGAAATGGGTCTTCCGGCCAGCGTGTAAGGATGGGTCCCAATGCACGCAGAGTAAACAGAACCAAGCTTCCGACTCCGCTGTAATCTAATCGCACTCCTTGAATCCCCAGCCAGCAATCTCTTTCCCTCACCCTGTCACGAATGCCATCACGTTGCCTCACACGCACAGCCTGGGCCAGGCAGGACCCTGGGACCTGTCCTGGCAACACATCCACAGATCAGCAGGGTCATCCCTGTTTCTGCAAAGGCCAAGGTACGTGTGGCCAGTGGCAGCCCAGCTGCCGAGGGAGGTCAGGCTTGGAGGTTTTCTCTTCCCAAGTCCAGAGTTCCTCGCTGCTACAATGGGGCTTCTTATGTAAAGTTGCTGGACACAAAACCTAAAGAAAAAACAATAACCCAAGGAAGCTCCCCAAAATGCAGTTACTGGAAAAAGAAGTGAGAAAAAGTACAATACAAACTCACCTGTTCACCCAGAATTGAGATTTGACGGCCATAATGAATAGTGTGGCATTACCCGGCCTAGTGGTTAGAAGACAAAAGAGGACCCCTGGTGCAAACTGCTCAGGCATCGCCACCCTGGGACTGGGAGTTAGCAAGTGCCCTCCTTCCCACACAGCCCAGATGCCTCTGGAAATGCTGAGATGAGGATCAAGGGGAAACAGGCTTTAGCGCCTTACACTTATATTGGGTTCCACGTTTCCACCTTACGCAGTTTGCTTCTACCATAGTCCATGGGGCAGATGAGCTCAGTGTCATTGCCTCATTTGAGTAATGAGGAAACAAAAGCACCTGAGACCCAAAGGCCTCTGGGTAATAAGTTGTGACAGTACCGAGACTAGAACTGATAATAACTCAAAGGGTGAATTCTCGTTACTGGTAGTGGCAAACCAGGTAATCCAGACCAATCTCCATTCTGCTGAGCATCACTAGAAAATCCTTAACCAGATAGATGGAAAAAATTCATGAAATTCCTTGGAATGTAACCCATATACAGAAGAGGGATATCATCACCTCTCTGTTACTTTGCTTAGCACATTGAAACAGTAGGGTTGGCTCAGCCCCTGTGGCTCAAAGGGCTAAGGTGCCAGCCACGTACACCTGAGCTGGCGGGTTCGAATCCAGCCCAGGCCCGCCAAACAACAATGACAGCCGCAACCAAAAAATGGCCGGGCGTTGTGGTAGGCGCCTGTAGTCCCAGCTACTTGGGAGGCAGAGGCAAGAGACTCACTTGAGCCCAGGAAGGGTGACATCTTGAGGCTCTGTCTCAAAAAAATAAATAAATAGAAATGGTAGGGTTATTAAGAGATTCAAAGTCAGTAATACAATTATCCTGCCCCGCCTCGGGGCCTGTGGTTCAAGCGGCTAAGGCACCAGCCACATACACCTGAGCTGGCGCGTTCAAATCCAGCCCGGGCCACCAAACAACAATGACAGCTGCAACCAAAAAAATAGTCGGGCGTTGTGGTGGGCGCCTATAGTCCCAGCTACTCAGGAGGCAGAGGCAGGAGAATCACTTGAGCCCAGGAATTGGAGGTTGCTGTGAGCTGTGATGCCACAGCACTCTATCCAGGGTGACAGCTTGAGGCTCTGTCTCAAAAAAAAAAAAAAAATTATCTTGCCCCTTCTTCTCAATAAATTTAAAATAATAAGCCGGGCACAGTGGTACATACCTAAAGTCCCACCTACTCAGAAGGCTGAGGCAGGAGGAACATTTGAACCCAGGTGTTTGAGTCTGCAGTGAGCTATGATGATGCCACTGCACTTCAGCCTGGACAACAGAGTGAGACCCTGTCTCTAAAAACAATCATAATAATTACGTGTAAAATAATAATTTATGATGACAATTGATGATTCCTAAATGATAACTGAGTTGCCTCAGGTGTGCTGATTTGACACTAAAACATGCAAAGGTAAAATAAACTGAAAGAAAAATCCGGGTAGGCTTTTTTTAGAAGATTATTTTCTGAGAAAGAAAAAGGATAAATCCAGTGAAATAGATGCCAGCTTACTTTGTTGTTGTTTATAAGCAGTTTTATATTTTTAATAAAACTGATGATCATTCAAAGCAAAAAACAAACAAAAGTTAAAGACACCAGAGAGTTAATAAAATAGTGAAGAATAACAACCAGAGAGGATCCAATGGAAGAAAAAGGCCCAGAAAGGTAAGTACATTCTTTGAGCTTCTTTAGACCCGGAGGTATTTGCTAATTCTTCTAGGGATTGCAGAGAGCCTGACTGGCACCTTTGAGAGTCTCACAGGGATAATGGGTCAAGCATTGAATCTGAGAACAGCCAAGGGTAGGTTTGGGACTTGCTTTGGATTGGGATTCCAAAGGGATGCATCCTACACGTAAGTGTGAACTAGAAGTAGACAAGCCCTTGCAGGGAATGGAGCTCAGCTTCAACTATCCTAAAGCCCTGAAATTAAACTTAAGTAATCCTGAGTTGGTGGCAACCCAGCAGCCAGGCAGAAGCAAACACAAATCTTCTTAGGGGAAAAATATCATCTGACCGCAAATTAATTCTGCAAGCAATTTTGTAAATACAATGTCCAGAACACAGTAAAAAATAATAAGGCACAAAGGATACAAACCTGTATTTTTTAAAGGAAGAAAGAAAGAAGGAACGAAGCAAGCAAGGGAGCTGATAAAAATAGATCCACAGAAGCTCTAGATCAGGGGTGTTTAGTCTGTGGTCTGAAGGACACATGTCGATTTTTTGAGGACTGTTTTGCTTATCTGCGGTGTTAGATATCCAGAAAAGTATGCACAGACCTTTTGTTTGCTCATCACCTATCTTTAGTGTTTGTGTATTTAATGTGTGGCCCAAGGAAACTCTTATTCATCTAATTTGTGGCAGAGAAAAAAAAGGTTGGACACTCCTGCTCTAGATAGTGGAGTAATCAAAGACTTTAAAGTAAATTTCTTACCAATTTTGAGGAAATAAAAGAAATAAAAACTAAGGCTGAGAATTTGGCAGAGAAATTAAAATTATTTTTTAAAACCAAATAGAAATGTTAAAGCCAAAAAATACAATAAACCAAAACTAAGAATGCAAAGGATAGGTTTAGTTTTAAAAAATTGGTAAACTATTACAATACAAAGTACAATTATTTTGTATTATATACACAATACAATATAACATAAACTATTAAAATACAAAAGGAGAGATGTGGAGAGAAGGGAACACTTTCACACTGCTGGCGGGAATGCAAACTAATACAACCTTTTTGGAAGGAAGTATGGAGAATCCTCTAAGAACTCAAATTACACCTCCCATTTGATTCTGCAATTCCATTACTAGGCATCTACCCAGAAGAAAAAATACCCTTTTATCATAAGAACATTTGCACTAGACTAAACTTGAGCTATGATAAATAGCTCAATTTATAATCGCCAAAATGTGGAAACAACCTAAATGCACACCAACACAGGACTGGATTAACAAGCTGTGGCATATGTATACCATGCCATACTATTAGGCCATTTAAAAAGATGGAGGCTTTCCATCTTTTGTATTAACCTGGATGGAGGTGGAACACATTCTTCTTAGTGAAGCATGAGAAGAATGGAGAAGCAAGAATCCTACATACTCTATTCTAATATGAACACAGTAGATGGATGTGGTGGGAGGTAGTCAGGGGAATGATGGAGCTGGGAGAGGGGAAGAGAAAGAGGGATGGGGGGTCATGGTGTATGGTCTTGGGGGTGGGACACAATTATAAGAGTGAGAATCTAACAAATGCAATCAGTGTACCCTAATTCTTTGTACCCTCAATGACTCCCATACAATAAAACAAAATTTAAAAATTAAAGAAAATAAAGAATACAACAGGAGAGACAAAAAGATGGAATATACAAATGACAGGGCAAGAGACATAGAGACACAATGAGATCTAACATGTGTGCAATTAAGGGCCCAGGGTAAAGAGAGAGAAAATATGGCAGAAGCAATATTTGAAGAGATAACAGCTGAGAATTTTCTAAAACTGGTGAAAGATATTATCATACCACATATTCATCAAGTCCTACAAATCCCGAGCTGAATAAATAAAAAGACTCACAGGAGGCACATCATTTGAAAAAACCACTGAGCCAAGTGCAGTGTTGTATCCCCATAAGTCCAGCTACTCAGGAGGCCAAGGTGAGAGTATCACTTGAACCCAGAAGTTTGAGGCCAGCCTGCGCAAGATAGCAAGATCTCATCCCTAAAAAAAATAAAATAAGCTATTTGGGAGGCTGAGGCAAGAGAATCGCCTAAGCCCAGGAGTTGGAGGTTGCTGTGAGCTGTGCGACACCACAGCACTCTACAGAGGGTGATAAAGTGAGACTCTGTCTCTACAATAAATAAATAAATAAATTTTCAGCAAAAATAAAGACTGCTAGGGCGGCTCCTGTGGCTCAGCGAGTAGGGCGCCGGCTCCATATACCGAAGGTGGCGGGTTCAAGCCCGGCCTCGGCCGAACTGCAAAAACAAACAAAAAAAAATAGCCAGGCGCTGTGGCGGGCGCCTGTAGTCCCAGCTACTAGGGAGGCTGAGGCAAGAGAATCGCTTAAGCCCAAGAGCTGGAGGTTGCTGTGAGCAGTGTGATGCCACGGCACTCTACCCAGGGCGATAAAGTGAGA